>MNCI01019457.1:38596-87195 GCA_015680685.1 Gnetum montanum | reverse complement strand
CTACAAGAATATAGCTTAAAAAGAAACATTAGTCCTTATCACATACCATTTCAAGAATTAGTGTACTTCAATAACATTAAATGATTAAGAAAATAAAAATTTACATACTTTATAGTAAAAATTAAAGGCATTTAGGAGGCTTATCATGATCCCTAATTGGCCTCTGGCTAGTGCCTAGATAATGAAGGCAAAATATCCTTACTTTAATACAAAATGCATTAAACAAACATGCCAAATCCACTAAATACAGTATTAGCCTAACCAACATAATCCTCTAGCTCTATTTCCAAGCTATAATGGATGATGACACTTAAAGAAACTAAAGATCTACATACATATTCAAAATAAAAATTTCAATAATAACTAGCTTAATTAGATGCTAAAATCATAAAAATAGTTTAGTACATAAATTTTGACAACCTAAATTCAATCATAATGATAAATAGTAGAATAGCCTTAACTAGTTATATCTCCAAAATATCAAGATTGAGTTTTATCAAAACATAACCAAAACTAAAATATTTTCAAAAGAAGAACATTGTTCCTATAGGCATAATAAATAATCTAATTCATAAACCTATTCACTAGGTCCACATCCAAGTGTAAAATCAAAGAGAAATCATGCATACTCATCACTTTGAAATTTCTAGCAATAAAGGCTAGAATTATATACATAAAAAAATCAGCCTATTCCAATAGGCAACAAAATGATACAATGGGCTTGAGACCAATTGAATAACCTTGCATGATCAAACTTTAGAACCAACCTCCACATCCATACTATCATCCTCTTTGAAGTGGGATGGATTGACTCCTTTATTGTCATTGTAAATCTACAAATGGATGTTGTGCTCTATATCCAAAACCCTCTTGTCCAATGTTGACATGGTAGAACTGAACTTTTCCAACATGGACAAGCTTGATTTTTGATTAGATTAGACCCCCTTCATTTGGGTCCACATGTCCTCTTTGAGCTTCCTCATCTCATTGGCTTGAGATGCCAACATTGATCCCGAATCATCTAAATCCTTGATAAAAATGTCGAGGCTTGTATAGATCTTCAAAGATGTGGTGAAACTTTCCTTTTTTAAGATTTTCAAGTTCATGATCATCCTTGTTTGAGCCTTTGATAGTTCCAAATACTATAGAATTGTTGAAATTAAAAAAAAAACAGTAGTTTCAAAGCTTCATCATCACAATGGTAGACCATATAACTGATTAGAAGGTATGTAAAGTTGGCCTCCTCTCCATACATTGGTTCCTTCTTCACCCAAAATGATGGGTTGAGGAAATAAGTTGTGTGAGTTGAGGGTAGGACATTTCTGATAATCATCTATGCTATAATCCGATTTCCAACCTCAAATTTATAAAATGAATGTCTTGTGACTAGACCCTGCTAGAATTAGATTTGCTAACAAATTGATAAAATAGATTGTATTTCTCCTTAATTCTTATCCTTAGCATGAAAACATTTTTACCATTGAATGGTATCCTAAACCATCCCTCTAGCCATGCCTCTATAATATTTACTCTTGTTTTTTTGGATGATTGATACCTAGTATTATTCTATAGGCCCTATCTTGTTGATGTGTAGGTTCAAGTTCTTGTATAATTTCAATATCTCCACTTGGTAGGACCAATTGATCATGAATTTTAATGAATTGCCCATAGGCCAAAACTTTGGTTTGCTAATGGGTACTAACATTTGTGCAACCAAACCACTCAATGTAATTAGCCTCAATGTGGAAAGGAGCTATCTTTAATCTCTCACTCTATGGTGGTTGCACATTCATAAGAATGTTGAGAGATTGAAAATTATTAGTGATTTATTTTAGAAACTCCATGCTTACCTTGTCTTGTTATATTATGGTAGAGGATTTGGCCTTTTATATGCCCTAGTATGCATGGTTAAAATTTTGTAAGAAAGACAAGGGTTTTCTAGTACCTAAAATCAACAAAAAGTTGCTCATATTTTTAGAGATAAGACTTACTTAGCATGTTGGATCAACCCTCTCTTAGGGCTTACTTCATGCTATTGTTCTATCCCTATCCTAACACCTATAGTGGATGACTTGGTAGGAAGAGCTATCATTGAAATTGGTGAGATCCTACCACTACATGTAGGAGACAAGGTTGATGATGTACAATGCCAAGGGTTCTACCCACTACTCTGATGAACATGAAAGAGAACTGGTAGCATGTAGGATTTTTTTGTGATATTCTATGCTAATCATGAAGGAATGGAAGGGTTTACAACTACATTCTAGTTTATTGAATTTGGGGTGGTTTCCTTTTTAATAAACTTTAGATGTTATCATACTCTTATATTTTTTTTATGTTTGATTGTATTGAGACTCTTCATGGAATTAATATAGTTCTATAACAAAGAATCAATTCCTCTCGTATTAGANTATTGATGTCTATTGATATCTTAAAACGCTAAGGAATTTTCAATTTTCTATATATTGATTGACCTCAATTTTTTAATATCTCTTAGTTATACAAACTTCCATATTGTAGGACCTAGCATGTCTCAGTATAGATTGATATATTATTTAAAGTTTATTAACATAAAGAATAAATTTAGTAACCAAATTTATTGATAGATCATTAATCCCCTCACTAATAGACTTTATCATGACATGTTATTTACTTGGGGTATGAATTATTGGGTAAAAGTTCATATAAAACTCTATTAGGAAGGTTTAGATAGGATCACTTGGACAAAACTTCCCCTCACAAGGTTTTCTTTATTCATTGGAAGGATGGCTTACATTCTTAAGGTTTTTGCCTTTCCTATGTTTTAAGGATCTAAAATGCATTTCTTTCAACACACTCATTCCCTAACTTGATCTTGGGTTAGCTCCCATGTTGGTTGTACCCTACTTTCCTAACATTATACTATAGTAGTAGCCCTCTCTTAATTATTCTAGGTTATATTCTTAACCTACATGGATTAGATTAATTGATTATGTATTTAGGCTAGGTACTAACCAAGAAAGTAGACCAATAGCATGTATGCCATGGGTTTTATATACTCTCTATTATGATGACTTGCAACTAAGCTATGAACTATAAAAGGTTTGTATCCTAGATGCTCTAGTCATGCTAGGGATTTCAACCACTAACTTGTATGGGAGGCATGTTGGAAAACTATATGAAGGTTCAAAGAGTATCAAGCACTAGTGGAAAATAAAGTTGGCAATTCTAGAATTTGATAATAATCATGTAGTGATATAGTGTAATATTTGGAGGTTATTTATGAATTAATAGTAAATCTAAATACTTAGTTATCATATTGGGAAAAAGAAAGGGAGAAAAGAGACATAATTTCTTTTAGTTATTTGTCAAGATTCTCATTCTAAGAGATAGAAATGGACCAAGAAGAATGTTTACTAAGTATAAGGTTGTCTATTATACTACTTACTTAGGTTAGTAAATATCTTTATTAAGAGAGTTATATGCTAGCTACCTAAAGTAGTGGTATCTAGGGTTTATTTGATGATTTATTGATAGTTGCTCCACCCATAATAGCTCTACTTATAAAATGGGATTCTTGAGGAATTCCTAATAATATGAGCTTCAAGCATCACCCCAACTGTAAGGTTCTTATGAACGCTTGTCTTTTCTCATGATTGAAGGTTCCTTTGGGGTAGCTTTTTTAACTTAATAACTTCCTACTTCAATTAGAAGCCTCTTGTGAAAGTCTCTCTATTTTTGTTTATAAACTGAAAATAAAATTTTGATGGGTTGCTTACATGGGTGTTGTTCTTGTTTCATTCAATTAGATGTTTTTTCCACCATAGATGATGGACCCAATATAAAATATTATTTTTTCCATATTGACTATCCAAAGTAAGTAACCAAAATAGCCCTTACAATTATCAACAATGACCTACGCTTAGTTATTTCAGCTTCTTAATTATGGAAACTTGAAACTAAAGGGAGAGTATCTTTTAAAAAAATAGGATTTATTATGCCAACTTAGTATTATAGAATAATTTAGTTTTATTCATATAATTTTTATTTTTATTATGCTAAGGTTCACACCTAAGTGGATTTTGGGATTTAACCTACCTATCTCATGATTAGGGGAGTTGTCCTTCTCCCTTACATTCTAAACATGATGCTATCAAATTCTTTATAGTTCCAACTAACAATAGAAATTTCTATTAACCTATACATTTTCAAGGTAAAATTTTTCAACTTAAGGTTATTTTTAGTTATTTTTATATTATTGAGTAAGGTATTTGATTATCTAAACTAGAATTATTCTCTATCATTTTGACTTCTAATTGACCATGCTCATTCCTTGTTTCTTCCATTGGATAATTAGCATTACATAATTCTACTAACTCATCCTTTCTCAGTTCTATTATCTAATGTTGATGATATAGATTTAGTCTTTGACCATTAACTAAAAATGAGGTAGACAAGTCTTCAATAGATGCAATTAAGACACTACCATTAGCATGAGGTTGTAATACTAGATATGGACCTTCCCCACAAAGTCATTAATTTTTTTGGAAATTTACATAGTCTCATGTTATATAGGAAGAATTTATATCCTTCTAAAAATTACTTATTTATTATATTCTTATCATGCATATGTTTTATTTTTTTCTTTATTATTCTTTGTTTATCAAGGACATGCATGCGTAATTCATCAAGTTCATAAAATTGGGCCATCCTAAGGTTTTGATTGAGTTCTTCATTAAAACTTAGTTGATATGATAATGTTAGAGATTGATATTTTATTTCAATAGGAAATAGGCATTATTTACTATAAATCAACTAAAAGGGTGGATAACCTAAGTTTTGTTTATAAGTAATCCTATAGGCCCAAAGTGCATCTAGTAATTTCCTAGAACAATCTTTCTTTTTAGCACAAATAGTTTTAGTTAAAAGTTTTAGGATGATTCTATTAGAAAATTTAACTTGACCATTAGTTTCAAGATGGCAAGTAGTGGCTATCTTATGTTGAATTCCATAATTTTCAAGGAATTTTCGATATCTTATTTATGAAATGAGTTTCCTAATCACTAATGAATGCACATGGAGTCAAAAATCATGTTAAAATATGTTCTCTGAGAAATGTCACAAGAATGTTGGCATCATTTATTGAAGTATCCTTAGCTTCCACTTGTGTTGTTACATAATCTATACATACTAGGATGTATTAATAGCCATTGGAAGGACGGAATGGTCCTAGAAAATCTATGCCCCATATATCAAAAGGTTGTATGATTAAAATGGAATTGAGTGACATTTTGTGTCTTAAGAAAATTTCACCTAATCATTGACACTTATTACATTCTTGAACATAAGTGTAAGTGTCCTTAAAAATAGTAGGATAATAGAACCCACTTTGTCAAAATTTTAAGGTTGTTCTAAGACTATCAAAATGTTATTCCCTGATGTCAACTTAACATATTCAAAGGATTTCTTGTTATTCCTCTTCAGTTATGTATCTTTTGGCCACTTCATCTCTACATATACAATAAATGTAAGGTTCACTCTAGATGTAACTTGATACTCCTTTTAGAAATTTTTTTCTTTTTGACTCCATTGTGTTCATATTTTCATTGTGGCTAAATATTTTGTAATATCTAGAAACCATGGATCTTTATTGACTAGAAAGTATTTTTCATTAGGGAATGTATGACTAATTGATTCTCTTGCCTTATTTTCTTCTAAAGTTTTAAGTCTGGAAAGGTTTTCTAGTACAACATTATGTCTACTCCTATTATCTAGAATTTCCAAATCAAGTTCTTAAAGTAGAAGACATCACCTCTTAATTCTAGCATTTTCTATCTTTTCATTGGGTAGAAATTTTATGGCTGAATGATCAATGTATACTATAGTTTTGTATCCTATTAGGTAACACCTAAATTTATCTAGAGCACACACAATTTCTATGAGTTCTTTTTTAGTAGTTGTGTAATTTAATTGAGTTTAATATAAGATTTTAGAAACATAGTAAATTACCCTAGGTTTATTACCTATGTATTGAACCAAAACTACTCTGATGGTTATATCACTAGCATCACACATTAATTCAAAAGGAAAATTCTAATTAGATGAATTAAATATCAAGGTTAAACTTATCTTTTCCTTGTAAATATGTTTATTAACCTTGATATTTAATTCATCTTTTAAAGGCTTCTTGAAAATAATTATTTCATGTGAAAGAAACATATTTTTTTCAAAACTTTATAAATAATTTTGGCAAGTTTTTGAGTGGTCCTTAATAATTCTTCTATGGTATTCAACATGACCTAAGAAGGATCTAAGTATTCTTAAATTAGTAGGGGCTAGAAATGTAGAATTATCATAACTTATTTCACATTCATTTTTCTTATTTAGAGATTATGTGTCCTAAAACTAGAATGCTTGTTACAATTAAACAATTCCTTTTCCAACTTTATTTTAAGTTGGTTTATATGCATCTATCCAAGGCATATTTTAATCATTTTAATGTTTTTTCAGAATTATCTTCATACAATGAAAAATCATCCATAAATACTTCCACATATTCCTCTAACATGTTAGAGAAAATAGATATCATTACCCTTTGAAAGGTAGTGGGTGCATTAGAAAGACCAAAGTACATTCTCCTATAGGCAAAGGTACTGTATGGATAAGTAAAAGTTATTTTATGCTGATCTTTTGGAATAATGACTACTTGATTTTAGCCACTAAACCCATCCAAAAAATAATAATATTCATGCCCTTCTAATCTTTCTAATATTTAATCTATATAAGGTAGAGGAAAATGATCATTTTTAGTACTTTGATTAAGTTTCCTATAATCCATACAAACTCTCCTTTTACCACACTTTTTAGGCACCAATGTGATGGAAGTAACTGATTCACTATTAGCTATTGGGTAAATAATCCTTTTCTTCCAAATTTTAAAAAATTCATCTTTAACAATTTACTTTAGGACTAGGTTGATTCTCATAGGAGGAATTCTAACTGGTTTAATATTTTGTTCTAGGTATATGTGATGTTGACATATGTTAAGTAAAATTCCATGATGGAGATCTTCATAAATCAATGCAAATGCCTTGGATTTTCTTTTTTAATATTTCAATTAATTTGTTCTCTTGGCCAATTGTTAATTGAGAGTTTATTAATAGAGGTTTATTTTCATTAAGGAGAATGTACCTAAGGATAATTGGTAATTCATTAAGTTACAAAGAGTTACTAATTGGTTGCTTAATATTATTACTAATAGGAACCTTAACTAGTAATAAGGTTCCTATGATAGTTCTTCCTTTGACTTATATAGACTAGCCTATTGTAGAAATCATAACATGGATGGTGGCACATTTTTTTAAAGAAGATCATACTTGACTTAATATAGAGATTTGAATCAGATTCAAAAAATATGATTTTTTTTAAATTTTCGGAACTTTGATCCATAATAAAGAAATAACTATCAAGATTCTAGAGAATTCATATCTCTTTGGTGTTACTATTAAAATCATAATAAAGAAGATATGTATATATAGCTCAGATGTCATACTTTATCAAGCATTATATTTAGTTAATGAAATTAAGGATATCTTGAAGAATAAGGTATTTATACTAAATATTAATTTAGAGCTAATATTATTCCTTATCTATGAAAAAATTAATGCTAAGGAAGAGAGTGATATGCATCATTTCTTAAAGTTTAAATAGTGCAAAATTAATTTGATGAGAAGTTGCATTTGAAGAGTATGTTTCATTAAGTCATTATAAAATTTCATTAGCTAGAAAATATTATGCCTATTTTAAATCATTAGTAGATAAGTATGACATCCCTTTGTAGGAATTCTTGGTATAACATGATGAATGTATTGAAGGTGTATGACAATTTTAGCAAGATGAATGTATTGATAACCTTCTTTTTTCCATTTCTCTACCTTCCCCAGGTCAAAAAAAGTAAAGGCAACCGGATGAAGGCCGAAACTAGTAATACCAAGGTCATATTCACTAAAATGCATAGATTGGAAAGATTCAAACGTGTGCAAGGAAGATTTGGGATAGAAATATTTTTGGCAAGGCGGTGGTGGCAACATACTAGCATTCGATGAGGACCAATAGTTAGATAAACGTTGAATATATGAAAAATTAGAATTGGAACCTAGAGTTGGTCTTCTGGAAGAACTTGCCATTAGACGTGCCTACTTTGCACTCTACTATCTAGCTTGCACGACTTACTCACCTATCCGTCGACCATTACTGTGTGGCTTACAGTGCTTCAGAATGATCTTACGAGCAACCCTCACGTTCACCCCTGGCTTTGAAGAATGAAAAACCACAACAAGGCTCTGATACCACCTCTCGGATTTCATAGCACTCAAACAGAAATAACACAAACGCCCATGTGAATGCACATGTAATAACATAGAGATACAAAAATACACATCATTTTATTGCACACAACATAATTACAAAGACTAAAAGGAATGCTTGTTCTTGAGCAAGGCGCTTCAAAGAATGATCTCTCTTTCAGTAGAGGAGAGAATGCTTAGTTTTTGAGCAGGGAGCATCAAGAAATTGATATCTTCTCCTTACTGACTCACATGTAGAAAGACTCAGACTTACAGACTTAGACTTGCTAATACTACTTTGCTTGTGCTTCTACTTTGCCACACATGGCTATTTATAGCATTACAGACCGACTTAGGATAGTGGAAGCCAGTTGGGATGATCTAATTTTTAGGATTCAAATCAGCATTCTAGAGATTATGGCAGACACCTTTTTTAGCATGATGGAGGACTATTGGGACCAAAGTCGACATCCTCTCCTTCTGAGTTGACTGCTTGATTATGAAATTTATCTGAATTATAATCATAATTCCCTGGAGAGTCTGAAGGCATGCTACTTGTACTGACATTGGATCCTTCTAAGTGGAGTCCAACTAGATAAATTTTGGACTCTCTTCTCCCCACAGTGTGATATTCGTCGATACGACGATCTTGATAATACAATTCCAACATGTAAGGCACTTTCATGTTGACATGACAATGGTGCTAAATGTCATAAGCATTTGCCGTATACACATCTTGGTAAAATGCTTGGCCCCATGTATTCTACTAGTTAGTTCTTTTAGTGATGCATGTGATTAGAAAGTAAATAGGATTAGAGGCCATATGTACAAAATTCCAGGCCATCGTAGTTGCACTACCATAGAATGAGAAATCTCCATGATGTTCTGTCAGTCGTTCTTTGAGATATCCTCGATAGTTTGGAGGGAGATGCATAGGAGCATGACCAAAACATGCCCATCAGGACCAAAACATTGCAAAATCAGAGGATGGCATAGACTCTGGGTTAAATTCAATACGGTACATATGGAAACCACTAGGTTGGTAATAAGGCCAATTGAGACAGTCATTATTGTACCATCTTTCAAAATCAAGGTTACTAATTTTAACATTATTAGCTAAGTGGATATAGGCAGAAGGGATAGTTGTTCTCGTGGTTCAGATAGAAGGAGTAGAAAAAGTAGTAAACATCCTTTAAGTGATAGATGCATTAGATTGTTGTGTTTCAGTTAAGGAACAGAATTCTTCCCAGCTATTTTGATGTCAAGAAGTTTCAGCAAAGTACTGCAGAAAACTAAGAAACCTTTCATGGGTAGTACATGGATGTAAACGTCTAGAAGAATGAAGAGTCCATCCTTCACCTCTTAACAACTCTGTACAAAACTTAAAACATCAGTAGGACTAGGGAACTGGAATTCCCTAGTAAGAAAATTGGCTAAACAATTTTTATTACCTTCTAAATATTCACTATCAAATTCAAAGTTAGCTAAAAACAAACTCCAACGAATTAGCCATGTATGAGCCACCTTAGAAAGATTTTTAGATTATAGGTACTTGTCAAAATGCTTCAAATCACTTCGTACAATAAATCATTGTGGTTGCAAAAATAATAGAAATTTTTCAATACCTTTAATGATGGCAAGAAGCTCTTTGTGGGAGCTATGATACTTTTGTTGGGCTTCATTAAACTTACCTAAAGCATACCCACAAATCTTGATGGTATGGTTTTGTTCTTATTTTAGTGTGGCTCCCTAAAACATTTCAGAGGCATCTGTTTCAAGGACAAATTTGCCATCTCCTGGAGGAAATAATGATGGAAAATTTTAACAAACTTGTTTGATTTTTTTAACAACCTCAGTGCAACGATCAGTCCATGGTGGAGAATGTTTCTGTAGCAGTTGATTAAGATCATATCTTTCTTGAGGTAGATCTTTGAAGAAACCAGAGACATAATTAATACCACCTAAGAAGCTTTGAATTTGTAATTTATTTTCCAATACATCTAGAAATTTAATTATACTCTGTATAATATGAGATTGTAATTAAATAATTCCTACAAAAATTTCTAAACCTAAAAAATCTATATTAGGTTGTCCTATTTTCATTTTTGTAGGTAAAAGGACAAGACCATTTTTATCTACTAAGTCAACAAATATTCTTAAATGTTCTATATGTTCTTTAACAGATTTGCTAAGAACTAATATATCATCTATGTATGCTAAAATAAATGGATATGAAAGAAAAATAGAATCCATCATTTGTTGGAAGATTGATGGAGTTTTTTTTATACCAAAGGGTAAAATGTTCCATTCATAGAGTCCTCCTGGGACTATGAATGCGATTTTCCAACGATATGATTCATGGACTTAGATCTGCCAGATACCTAATTTCAAATCAAACTTGGAATAGATATTAGTGTGTGGCAGTCGTTGAAAAAAATCATCTTTATTGGGAATTGGATGTTGAACAGATTTCATTATGTCGTTCAAGGGTTTATAATTAACTACTAAACACTTTTTACCCCTGACTAATTTGGTGCGTTTATTTACAAAGAAAGCAGCACAAGCAAACATGCTAGTTCTTGGTCTGATTAATTTTCTTTGTAGATATTTGTTAATTTCTGACTTGCATTCTTTCCTAAGACTAGGAGACATCCCAATCTGTACAAAACTTCAAACATCAGTAGGACTAGGGAACTGGAATTCCCTAGTAAGAAAATTGGCTAAACAATTTTTATTACCTTCTAAATATTCACTATCAAATTCAAAGTTAGCTAAAAAAAAACTCCAACGAATTAGCTATGTATGAGCCACCTTAGAAAGATTTTTAAATTGTAGGTACTTGTCAAAATGCTTCAAATCACTTCATACAATAAATCATTGTGGTTGAAAAAATAATCAAAATTTTTCAATATCTTTAACAATGGAAAGAAGCTCTTTGTGGAAGCTATGATACTTTTGTTGGGCTTCATTAAACTTACCTAAAGCATACCTACAAATCTTGATCGTATGGTTTTGTTCTTGTTTCAGTGTGGCTCCCTAAAACATTTTAGAGGCATCTGTTTCAAGGATAAATTTGCCATCTATTGCAAAAAATATTGAAATTTTTTTTTGAAAAAACCTATTTGTTTAATTTTTTTAACAGCCTCAGTGAAACAATTAGTCCATGATGGAGAATTTTTCTGTAGCAATTGATTAAGAACATCTCTTTCTTGAGCTATATCTTTGAAGAAACCAGAAGCATAATTAATACAACCTAAGAACCGTTGAATTTGTAATTTATTTTCCAATACATCTAAAAATTTAATTATACTCTATATAATATGATGTTGTAATTGAATAATGCTTGCAGAAATTTCTAAACCTAAAAACTCTATATTAGGTTGTCCTATTTTCATTTTCGTAGGTGAAAGGACAAGACCATTTTTATCTACTAAGTCAGAAAATATTCTTAAATGTTCTATATGTTCTTTAACAAATTTGCTAAGAACTAATATATCATCTATGTATGCTAAAATAAATGGATACGAATGAAAAATAGAATCCATCATTTTTTGGAAGATTGATGGAGTTATTTTTATACCAAAGGGTAAAACATTTCATTCGTAGAGTCCTCCTGGGACTGTGAATGCGGCGTTCCAACGATCTGATTTATGGACTTGGATCTACCAGAAACCTGATTTCAAATCAAACTTGTAATAGATATTAGTGTGTTGCAGTCATTGAAACCAATCATCTTTATTGGGAATTGGATGTTGGACAGATTTAATTATGTTGTTCAAGGGTTTATAATTAACTACTAAATGCTTCTTACCCTTGACTAATTCGACACATTTATTTACAAAGAAAGCAGCATAGGCAAACATGCTAGTGCTTGTCTGATTAATTTTCTTTGTAAATATTTTTTAATTTCTGACTTGCATTCTTTCTTAAGACTAGGAGACATCCCAATGTGTTGGGTTGTAGCCTTTACTTTTACTCCGTCTTATAAATCAATCCGACACCAATGTTCCTTTTTATGTCAGAATATTGTAGGATCATCATTAGCAAATTGTAAAAGTTGTGTTTTGATATTCTCAAAACATGGTTTGTTTATTTCAATTTGGTTGACAATCCATGTATTTATTTATAAATTTATTTTTGGAATTTTTTGGGTTTTAAATTGTTGTCTAGCATTTATCCTAGGAAAACTATAATTATCTAAACAAATAAATTGTTTTGTAATTGCTATATCATAATTCTGTAAATTATTAGAACCTATTAAACAATCATAAGATGGTAAAGGAAATTGGAAAACCTTAAAATATACTATCTTATTATCTTGCATTAATATAGGGAGTTTAGCATATTTACTAAGGAGTTTTTTTTTTGGGTGTTGAAAGAAATGTGAGATGGTTCTTTCTTTTCCAAAAAACAAAATGGTATAGTTTCCTCCCTAGTAAGAGATACCTCTGCCCCTGTATCAAACAAACAATCTATTTGATATCTATGATATTTAGGCCATGATATTGTAAAAGAGCAGGCAGGTAAGATGGGTCTTGAATCATTACAGTTAACTTCTAAAATAAAACTTACCTGTTTTGTTTCTCTTTCATACTATTATTGCTACCAACTTTCCTCTTGTTCCTCTAACCGTTCTAATTCTTCTGTGGCTTGCTATAAATACTTTTTGAGTTGTTCTATCCGAAATAGATGTTTGAACATTAGGAGAAATTCCTTGTGTTTCTCTAGAATTTTGAGTTTCGTCTATAAACTCTTCTTCATTAGGGTTTTGAGAATCTTGATATATTCCTATAGATTCCTCAATCATTTTTTTGTGAGCCTCAATTTCATTTTTCTTACTTTTTACCTTTTGTTTATAGGCCCTAAACTTGTGTAAGTCTTCTAAAGGAACTTTTTGCCAATTATTTTCTAATTGTCGAAGTTGGCTTTTTAGGAGAGAATACGTTGGATCTCGTTCATAGGGATCATCACTATTAGATTTTTCATTCATATAAACATGGTACATATAACCTGAAGAATTTGTATCATAATCAACTACTCTTGGTTCATTAGGATAATCTAGAATATTTTCGAATTCCATTTCACTTGAATATTGATTTGGTGATTCAAGATAAATATCTCCATTGGAAAAAGATAAGTTCGAGTCAATGTTAAGAAGAAATCGTCTTTAGAAATTTTCATGGACTCAATGAAATTAATCCGTTGTGGATGATTATCTTTCTTTGGACATTGACTAGAATAATGTTTTCCTGAACAGATAAAACATCTAACTTCTTTGTTTTTATATGGCCCTTTTTTCCTTTTGAACATTCCTTTGAAAGGTTTTTGTGGCCAATTTTTCTATTTATGTTTGGTTGAAATTTTTTCTTCCAAACTTTTTTAGGTTTTGAATACTTACATGAAGACCGTTGTATAGGTCTGCACTTACATGGCTCATTTTAAATTTTTCTATTTTTAATTAACTATGAAAAATTATCTTCACGACAGATTTGTAAACATAAATCTTTATCTATTTGCTTTGTAAGAGACCCTACTAACTTCTGTGTTTTTTGTTGGACACACAGATCCCTTGTGACTTTTTTTAAGAACTGACGAATGGAGCTGAAACTCATCTCTTCTAGATATTTTTCTTTATTTTAAAGTTGAGCCCTATAATAGCTTGCAAATGGAGTGGGAAGACATCCTAACAGACGTTCTTTTGTACCTCTGTCATGTATGAGTTTTCCATAATAATACCATTCTTCCATAATGTCAAGGAATAGAGACATGTCCTGGATTTTGTGTAATCTTGAACTATAAAATAAAGTTCTATACGCACTATCTCTATTAGCTTTGTTACCTAAGAATTCCTTATTAATTTCATTTAAGAAAATAACATGAGGATTATTTAACAGTTTTTTACGTACGGGAGCTTCTATGAAATTCCACCAACATTTTAACATACCTTCAAAATTTAATGTAGCATTGAGTTTGGCATGTTCGTATGTTTTCTTTTCTAAGATAATTTTTCTAGAGATAAATCCATTGATTTTATCAATTTCTTTTTGTCTTTCCCTAATGGTTTTGTTATCCATATTGAAGTATGGTGGTGGTTTTTCTGAGGTTTGTCTTATCTGCATAGCTGTTAAATCTTTTGGATCTTGAAAAATCATCCCCTATTTTGTTAACAGCTTTTTTTCTTCATCATCTAAAGAACCTTCACTTCCTATGTAAAGTGTTTCATTGTCTTTCTCATTTGCGTTAATTTCTTCTTCTGCTTTCCCTTTTTCTGACTTTGGAATTGTATGTATAGGTCTTCTCCTTTGTACCCATTATTGCAACTTCTTTTTGCCTTTAGGAGGCGTGATCGGTGGTGAATCTATTTAAGACCTTCTAGATCTAAGGTTTTTGATTGTGATTTTTTCTTACCCTTGTCTTTTTTTTTCTTTTTCTTAGGAACCCATATTTGATGCAATTCTTTTACATCCTTTTGTACTTCTCTCACTTCTATGTAGGTCATTAAGTTTTGATCACTAACATAAGATATCTTATGGTTGGTCCAATTATGAAGCTTAATGATGTCAGAAGGTTGTTCTATGAAAATTTTATACTACATCATATGGGCTATTTCTTTTGGTTCTTCCATATTCATGTTGATCCGTAATAGTTCATCACATTCTATACATCAAATGTCATGATCTACCTTATGTAGGTTTTCATGTGTATAGATTTGTTGTGATGGCTTACTTGAGCATGATGCTTCTTCATCAGAGCTAGATGTTGAGACATCTTCTATGTGTGATTTTCCCTTAGTGTTATCTACCATTTTTCACCCTTTTATTTGATGATCTTTCTAGGATCCATTGTAATACCTAATTATTTAAAGATCTTTGTCATTCTCTGTATTTTCTCTTCTTGTTCTTCATAAGAAGATTTCTTTTTAAACAGAGTTAATGGTTTGATAGGTTTAATAGTTTTTAGGGCTAATGGATCATAAGGCAAGATTTTTGATGGTTGTAACTCTACGTGGTACCTTTGGGATTTGGATGATGCTCTGAACAAGGATTTTTTTTCTTTTTTCTGCTCATAGTATTCTTCTAATGGATCTTCAAAGTTTGGGAAGAGCCTATGGATCGGGTGATCCTCTGTATTGATGTGTGTCCCATATTCTAAATTTGTTGTTTCAACAGAGAGAGGTTGTTGTCCAAAAGGTAAAAAGGTTTGTATAGTGACAAAACTAAATAACTTAAAACTTAATCTCGTACCTATCGTACAATACACACTTCAATCTATAATATCAACTGGAATATATGTAATTAACATTAAACTATAAAATAAGTGTGGATCAGCAAGAGAAAGCGTAAAATTTGGAATAGTAATTATTAAGGCATCTGAAACTAATCTACCTTTAGCTTGTGTTATAATAGCTTCTTGGAAATATTTAAAGCGTTGGTCTATCAAAGCTATCCTGTAGGGTTTTTGGAGTTTGTAGTTAAAGTGTGGATGAAGGTGTATGGGAATTTTAGCAAGATGAATGTATTAAAAACCTTCTTTTTTCCATTTCTCTACCTCCCCCGGGTCAAAAAAAGTAAGGGCAACTGGACAAAGGTCTAAACCAGCAATACCGAGGTCACATTCACTAAAATTCATATATTGGAAAGATTCAAATGTGTGCAAGGAATATTTGGGATAGAAATCTTTTTGGCAAGGCGGTGGTGGCAACATACTAGCATTCGATGAAGAGCAATAGTTAGATAAATGTTGAATATACAAAAAAGTAGAATTGGAACCTCGATTGGTCTTCTAGAAGAACTCACCATTAAATGTGCCTACTCTGTGCTCTGCTATCTAGCTTGCATGACTTACTCGCCTATCCATCAGCCATTACTGCGTGGCTTACAGCGCTTCAGAATGATCTTACGAGCAACACTCACGTTCACCCTTGGCTTTGAAGAATGAAGAACTGCAACAAGGCTCCGATACCACCTCTTGGATTTAGGGTTTAGTCTTTAGGGTGTGGGTTCAACTAGTTAGCAAATAGTCAACCATGAGAGAGCCCCAAGTCATAAGGGGAGGGGAAAGAGGTCAAAAAATAATCATTGAAGCATGAAGTTCACATCCTAGGATACATGGAGGAAGTTAAAATCAACAATAATGAAAACTCAATGACCAATGACAAAGACTTCCTTAATGTGATGGAATAGGTTAAATAATTGCTAAAATAAAAGAACACCACACTTAGCCTATATTACCTAGTAATAACTTTCATTGTACACCTCAAAACATTGGTAAAGGTGTTGACCTAAATTCTTGTTATTGAGGATATCCTTGCTAGTGAGAAGTCATTCATGTAGTGATGGTACAACCTTCACCAAAGGAAGAAACAAATTCAATAGTACTGGTGTTTCATGATAGTGAAGTCAAGACCTACAAAGTGCATATGGATGAATATGGATGGGGTAATACAAAGTGCATAGGGTGCATGTTGATGATTGAGTAGCCACTAATGTAATACCTACACCATTGTTGAACTTTTAGTCCTAATAGAGCACATGCAATACATCTGATCTTCTACCCTTAAATCCTTTAACAAATCTTAGGTTTTTATAAAAGGCTTCATTTCTTTAGATTTCATGGTAGTGGAATAATTCCCCATAAAAACCAACTTCTTAGTGATGGAAGAAATGTCAATATTCAACCTCATCTTGGGGAGGCCTTGGCTAGCTTAGTTATGAGCGATTTCCTCATAAATCCACCAAGAAATTCACTTGCCTTACAATGGAGGTAAAATAATTATCCATGGATATAGTATGGCACCCTTAATAGTTAAAAATGTTGACATAAAATAAGGATTTGAAGTGGATTTTTAGGTAGAAACTCCTACTATTAATTACAAAGTCACAAAAATAGATAGAGTAGAAGAGACCAAAACATATAACAATTTTTCCATGGATGCACCATGGGAAGAGCTCCCCTTGAATGTGTTTAGTGAGGGGAATGGAGAATATAAAATCATGCAAGATAGACCATATACCATTCCTAATATTTCAAAGATTAAAAAACATTTCAATAATTGATGTATGTTTCCTACTCGTTCCTGTACCCATAACCATGTACCCTTATGTTTTATTAACCTTCTTGGTCTAGCTTAAATGTTATTTGCATGTACTATTTTATGTTACTTTGTTTTACCTTTTTTTGACCCTATTGTACACATAGCCTAGAGTTTATTCTTGCTTAAACTTTACCTTTCATGCCTTGTCTATTTTAGAACATAAAACAAGAAAAATTCCATAAAAACTTTAAAACATAAAAAATTTAAAAACAATTTTGAAACAAAAAATTGATAAAAATTTCCCTTTCAATGTGCATGGCCTACCATAACCTAAAACTAGCAAAATGCATCGCCTACCATAGCCTAAAAATAGTAAGTTGTGATGGCCCACAATGGCCTACAATTGACAAATCATGATGGCCCATCATGACCTAAAACTAGCAGAACACATAGCTTGCCATGTCCTAAAATTGGCAAATCATGATAGCCTATCATGGCCTAAAACTAGTAAATCATGATAGCCTACCATGGCCTAAAACTAGCAAATCATGACAGCCTACTATGGTCTAAAATTGGCAAAACAAATGACCATAGGTCATGATGTCTTGCCATGGTCTAAAACTGATAAAACACATGATCCACTAAAGCCTAAAATTAGCAAAACATCGTTAAGGCCCCCTAAGGCCTAAAATTGGGAAAACATCAAGGCCTGCTATGGTCTAAAATTAGCAAATTTTCATGGCCTACTAAGGCCTAAAATTGGTAAAACATCAAGCTCCACTACTGCCTAAAACTAAAAAATCATGAGGCCAACCATGACCTAAAACTAGCAAATCATGATGGCCTACCATAGCCTAAAATTGGCAAATCGTGATAGTCCATCATGGCCTAAAACTAGCAAAACTCTTATAACCTATTATAACCAATTACAACTACATGACTTAACCAATGTAGCCTTGTAACATGAGTAAAAAACATAAAAATGTATAACATGCATAAGAAAAATAAATACTAAAGCATATAAATGAAATTAAAATTCTAGAGAATAATAGTCAAAATATCTGTAACATAATAGCCAAGATCACATAGTGTGACAAAATTTTAAATAATGCATAAAATAATAAATTGTCTCTAAATAACCAAAGGCTAAGACTAGCCACAACATCATAATAATAACATCAACAACCACAAATATAAGTAGCCAAAGACATAATCAGTAGATGGTACTATGGTGTAGTTGGAGTAAGTTAAGGAGCACTTTTGTCATCATCATTGGGTTTGCCAATGTCACCTAGTACATGTACTAGAAAAACAAAAACTTAATTAGTAATTAACATAGTTAAACCATGAACTAAAATAAAATGATTAATTAAAGTAAACAATCTTGGAAGGGCTTTGGTGCAACATCCTTTTTGGGAAGGCTCAAAAGGCCAACATCTAGATGATGGAGGATTTGGTCTTCAATTATGTGGACCTATTCCACCTCCAAGATATTAACAACTATTACAATGTTGCTCTCATTGATCATGGTCCATGTAGGTGGCTCTCACAAAAATATAGTAGTACTCACCTCCCTAGAACTAGTAGAGACTTGAGGGGTTGGAGAAGTAGCAACCATCACAGAGCTTTCAAATAGTTTGAAGACACTCTCTATTTGAATCCCCTTCATGAATAGCTCCAACTTACATTTTTTAATAAACTCCTCCTACAACCACTTAAGATAAGCCTCACTTTCTACCTTGTACTTTTTCTTGTGGTATTTTTGTACCTAGGCCCACTCAAGGACCCAAGCACAATGATCTCTTCACTTCCTAGCCTTGTGAGGTAGAAAGCCCATCGACAACCTCTACTCGATGATGTTCTTGGAAAGGAAAACCTTGTCATGGATGGAATTCCAATATCATACCCATGTTATCTCATTAGTTTGCAAGAAGTCAATGTTAGCCACTTGGGCTTCCACAAACCCATTACAATCTTGGAGATCTTTAATTATCTTAGCCTACCTCTTAGTCTCATGTTCCAATGCCACAACTCATTCCCATAGGAACTCATTTGAACATTTGATTTTCCATGAAGTTAGCATATGAGAGTGCATATTTAGTGGTGCTTTTGTATAACTTCCATCAAACATTTTTGACTTTAGATGGTATGCTAGATAATGCATTGATCTCAAAGGCATGGTTGGGATTTTATCCAACATTAGACATTGCAAGTAATGTAACAATAAAATATGCATATAGAAATAATAAGAAATAAAAATAACCATAAATACCTAAAACTACTAAGAGCATATAACTATAAGACTTATACAAAATAAAAAAAAATGCATAAAAGCAAGATAAGTTAAGGTTCTCATGAACATTGGGAGTAATCTATTATGACTGATTGATCATGTCTTTGGTCATCTATTACATGAACTCCATTTTGGCTGAACCTCTACCCATGGTTTCATGCAAAACATAGACATGAAAGCATTAGGTTGAGGTTCAAGAGCTACAACAAGAACGAAACATAGTTTAAGGATTAGAACCAGGTTCAAACATGGGACTATAACATGCAATGGATAAAACAAAACTCATAAATACTTGGGAGCTCATCTAAGAGAATGATAGGGGGTTCACGTAGCTATGAGCCATCAAATATGGTGTTGAATTCATCCAATGCAACATTGTATAACCCCTCATCCTCATGCCATTACATAGCCTCCTCCTCTAGGTGCTTCTGTTCCACCTCTACTACTACTACTTAGGCCAACAGTTCTTCTTGTTTGTCTACAAGGTTAAAGAAGACAAAACATGGAACAACTTAGCATATCTTTCCCAACATAAAATGACAACATAACCATAAGACATATAACATAAAAACATAAAAAACTTAAAAAAAAGCATAATAAAGCATACCTATAACCACAGTGTGCACTTGGTTAACTTTAATCACAAGCCTTCTCTTTGAAGGCTACTCAATGGCTAGTGCTATTGCTTCAACCAATGGCTTCTTTAGTTTGGCTCTAGCTACTCCATCAGCTTTGGCACATAACTCTTTAGCCTTGTAAATGCTCCCTTATGGAGCTTGGGATTCTATTCCCATGCTACTAAGGAAAGGATAACACATGCCATTAAAACATTTAGTGGTCACAAATAGTGATTTCCCAATGTCCTCTGGTGGGTTTTGAGCTTGCATGATTGGAAAAACATGTCCATAGACCATTTCTTCCACCTCAAAACAGAGGCCATAGCAAGTGTTGAGCCATTCTTCCACCTCCTCCCAATGGCCTCTATCCTTCCTTGATTTGGTGACAACTATCATAATCTTACAAGGGTAACTAAATAGGTCACTAAAGGTGGGTTCAGTAGAAGCAAGGTGGAAAGCATACCATGGACCTGGGTGATGAATTTCTTCACTTATTTATTGAAGTAGTCAATGACGTTTACCATCTTAGGGATGGGGATGGTTGGGTTAGGGGCCACGAAAAGATCAAGTAATCTTGCATTGGTGATGTTTGGTTGGATATTTTTGGGTGCTTACCTAGCCAACTAGTGCTACACTGAATCCATCTCATTAAACATAAGGATGAGCATCTCCTTGGTACATCCTAAAGTGATCAAGGTGACGGTGGTGGAAGAGGTTTCCCCTGCAACATAACAAAAATGGTCCATTAGCTTGGACATAGGTACATCATGTAAAAATAAAAACATAACAAACATAGCCAATTAAAATAAAACAAGTGAAAGAATTAAGGCCTAGGTGATGAAATAACCATATAACTAGAAAATGTTGAGAGATCTTGAAAAAAAAAATAAAACAAAAGTCAAAATACTCACTTCACTTGCATGAAAAAGGTAGTGTGGAGATCCTAAGGGATATAAGTGTTTCTACACTAAGATTTGATTTCATCCACCAATCATGGGTCTTTCCATTAGTTATGCACCTTCAGTAGGCTATGGAATCGCGTGTGGTATATCTATCGAAGTCACCTTTGAGTTTCTCCACCACTATGAGCCTCACTAAAGGGCTTTTGGCAAAGACATCCAATGTTGTTTAGGCCAAGGGCAAAAGCTAATCACTTTTGAAAAACCCTTTGTCATCCATCCTATACTTGCAAGGATACTAATTGAAGCAAAATACTGTTAAAACCAAGTAGCCTAATAAAAGAAAAAAAGTAATAAGAAAAAATTAAACTAAGTATAAATAAAAAATGAAAAAAATCGCTTACCCTTCCACATGGTACACAGTATAAAAGGGATTCTGAAACAATGTGTTAACTTGGTGGCCAACCAGTAATGTGTTGTTGGAATTATACTAGATGAACTTGATTATGTCCCAAATATTGGATAGTTTATGAGTGCTTCTAGTGTATGTGTGATCAATTTTTTCACCCTCAACATGTGTTTCAAGATCATCATCAATAAATTTGATGATCAAGCTGGCAGATTGAGGAAACAGGGTTTCTGCAATGAGGGTAGCTATGTGAAAAACTAAGTGTGATCATACCATCACAATGAAGTTTTGGAGCAAGAATTCCAAAAACTCCAACACCATATGGGCAAGGGGGATGTTGGGCCCTGATGTGTGAATGTAATAGAGAAGCCCCACCAACTCAATAACCACTAAGATGCATCTCAAGAAAGCCCTGCATGATACTACAATAATAGCGATTAGAATCATGCATAACCATAACTGAAAATGAACAAATAATAAAAAAATAAAAAGTAATATAATCTCATTATCAATGTTTTCATTTAATATAACCAACCAAGTTTACAATTTTTGACACTTAGAACCAAAACAAACTAATAACCAAATTTATGATTAGTTTGCACATAAAAACCAATTAAAACCAAGCAATCAACCATCAATTGATAGCATTTTTATGGTAAATTTTATGTAGAAACATTGAAGCCATGAAAATCAACTAGTACCCAAACAACAGTCCCAAAATCCCAACTTAAATTTTACAAAATTTTTACTAAAAATCCTAGTTAACAATGAAACTAGCTGTAGTAAAATCTCTAGGAGGGCTACCCAAAATTTTTTTTAAAAAAATTCAAGTGACAATTAAAAACCAAAATGAAACATGTAAATAACCTTTATAAGTTTCAATTTTTCATAAAAAATACCAAGAACCACAACAATGTTACCTATGCAGCTAAAGGGATTTGCAATTTTAATAGCCAAAATTGCAACTATACAAGGTAGTTTACACCTACATGAAATACTAAATTTTTTTTCTAAGCTTAGGGACTGTGTATGCATAAAATTTAAATGAAATTTAACATGTATGATATAGTTTCAAGACTAGAAAATATTTAAATAGCAAACCAAAACCATAACAAAATTTCACAAAAAATTGCATGAAAACCGAAAACTGTAGAAAATGATTGTAGTAAATTATTGATAAAAAATATGAAAAAAATTTCAAAATTACTAAGATCAATGCCAAATCCTTCCTAACACCTTTACGAATTCCCATGAACCTAGGACATTGACTAGAAAAATATTTCTAAGTGTCAACATCACCCGTCTTCATAGGGGTAAAATAATGAAAACCAAAAGTTTCATTGTGCATTAGTCCATGAAAAATTTCACAAAAAATTAACCATGGACTAGAATTAAATGATTCTATAGTTGTTTGAATTGATAAATAATAAAAAAACCCAAAACCTAAAAAACCAAAAAATTCTTTGCCATTTTCATGTAAAAATATTGAGAAGTGGCTTGAAAGAACAATAAAAAAATAAAAACCCCTACAAATACCTTATGGAAAATTCACCATAAGTTAGAATCCAATGGTTTGATTATAGTTTTGATAGTTGAAAAACATATTACAATACTATGACATAAAAAACTAAAAATTCCTAGTCGTTTTCTTAAAAGAAGTTAAGAAAGGGACACTACTTTTTTCAAAGAAAATAAGAAAAAGTATGTAAGAAAAAGAAAAATAGGAATTTGAAACTTAACACAAGCAATTCTAAAATCAAAACAACACTAAAGCCATGTAATGATAACCTAAATATAATGTAGGATTTTAATGAAAATAAATTTCATACCATACACTAACTAAGACAAGCCAAAGCACCTAGGCCCTAATTAAGAAAATAGTAAAAATATATGAGAAAATGATTATGAATTATGTACCTAGGGGTCATGGAGGAAGATCACCTCCCCTAGTAGAGGCTATGAAAAGTATCAAAGGTCCTTGGTTGCAACATCAGCATCCTCTAGGGTAGGATTCTTGCTCATGACTACCTTCCTCTTTATCATCTTAACAAACAATGAAGAAACCTTCAAAACTCTCTAAGCTCTAAATACCAACACTATTCCTTGAAGGAGAAGAGGCAAGGAATGCTAATAATTGGTAGAGTAGAAGAGAAAATTTTTGTAAGAGCTCTTCATCTATGCGTTGCCTTGAGAAAATGATTTTGGCAAAATTTATAAGTTAATATGAATCCTATACCTATGCACCTCTAATAATCCCTTGCACAATTCACTCACATAGCTAATAGTGAATTGAGAGTGCAAAGGGGAAAATTCTAAATCATGCTGGGATAATGAAAATGGTGAAATAGCAAGATCATTTAAATTTGGATGGGTCCCACTAGGTGCCTCCTAAGTAAAACAATAAAAATATCAATGTAATGGTATTCACAAGAAAAACCCCCATCTATGCTAGGTTTGAACCTTTAAAAGGCCTTGTGATGAACTCTAAACTTTAATTACTACTAATACCCATCCCACCCATGTTGGTTAGCATGGATCTAGCTTAGGTTCAACCATCCCTACCATAACACATAAAAACCAAAGAACCCCATACCAAATTTGAAATCTAGATGTCACTATTGGTAAGTACCAATCCCTAGAGAAGGCATAACTCATCATAGAACATACTATTTTAGGTAACAACATTAGTCTAATGCCCAACCATGCTAGCCAGCATTACTGCAAGGGGGATGGTACTTCTAAACATCAATTTAACCTCAATTCAACTTCAAAACAACCATGTAAATCCTAAAACCCTAGTAGAATCCTCTTTCAGCTCTAAAACTTGGTCAAACCCAAAAAAAGTGTTAAAAATCATGAATCCTAGTGAAGCCACACTCGGGGCACCCTAACCATGCTAGCCAACATGGTCTTAATGTGGTTGTATGGGATGTGGCCATAAAGTACTAAAAATATATTTTTAATTAACATATCATGATCTCCAAACCTTCCTAGAGTATCCTATAACCAAAAATGAAGAAAAAATAATTCAAAGTTTATTTCAACCACCTACCCATGCTAAGGAATCCCTCACCAATGTTGGCCAATGTGGGTCTAGTGTGGGTTCTCTAAAAAAATCCATGAATAGCCCATACATTCATCAAATTGACCTCAAAAATCATCCCTCTAACCCTAAAACCTTGTTGGAGCCTCCAAGGATCATTGAACCATAAAAAACTAACTCAAAAATGATAAAAAACCTTCATTCCTCCTCCATCCATGTTGGGACTATTCTGGCTAGTGTAGTTTAAGGGGGATGACCACACAAACACTTAAAAAGACTTCAAAATTAACAACACTAAGTTAAAACCTTGGCCATCAACACCAACAATATTGGAAACTTAAGACCTTGGTTAATTCCACACTAGAATCTACAAAAAGCCAAAACCTAAGTGCACCAATGTTGAGGAAGGCTAGAGCCACATTGGCTAACATGGCTTTAGCATGGGTGATGTTGCTGAATAATTTTGCTAGTCCCATAGCACATCAAACAACCTATAATTTGATTCAATAAGCCTAGAAGTTCAAGGTCTTAAATCCAATTTTAATTTAGCCTTATTTCAACCATAAAAACATCATATTTTGATTGTCCATGTTTAGGGGGAGTGCCAAAGCCATGTTGGACTACATTTCTATAGTTTGGATGAGGTTTTAGACCAGTTTTGCTTACATCCCAATGCTCCAAATGGCCTAGAACTAGACTCTCAAAGCCTATAATCTTAGAACCTTACAACCAATTATGATTTGGTCTAGTTTTGACCTTAGAAATTTCAAATTTTAGTTATCCATGCTGAGCCACATCCAACCACACTAGCTAGCATGGCTTTCTGGGGTAAGGTCCCTAAATCCACTTTTGGTTGCAAAGTCTAACTTAAAAATGACTGGTTTCAACCCTAGAGCCATATCGGAGCCTTTAGGGACCATAAAACCTTAGAAATTAAGGTAATAAATTGAGAAAACCTCATCATATCCCCTCATCCACATTGGGACTATGCTAGATAATGTATTCTAGTAAGGTATGACCATGCCAAGACTCAAAAAACCCTCAACATTAACAATGACAAGCCTAAACCTTAACCATGAATACTAATGAACTTGGGGGCTTGCAAAACTTGGTCAATTTTCCTCTAAAACCCATCAAGAATAAAAAATCATAGGTAACTATGCTAAAGGAAGCTAGAGTCATGCTGGCCAACATGGCTCCAATGTAATTGGATCCCCAAAGAGGTTTTTCTAACATAACCCCCGCCAAATGACATTAGAACTTAACTAAGGAAGCATACAGCCCCAAAACCCTTAACATAGCTACAATGTGATCCTAATTTATCTATAAAAATACAAAGTTTAGCCTATCCACATTGAAGCTACCTCCAACCATCCTAGCTAGCATGGCTCTAGGGGATAAGATTTCAAAAACCATTTTTGTTTATAAATTTTGACTTCAAAATGATTAGTTTCAACCCCCATGACCCTATGTTGTCCTAGGAAGTAAATAGAACAATAATTTCAATCTTGGAATTCCATAAACTCAATTTTTTCATGCTCCCATTTTGGAGCTATGCTGGCTAGCATAGTCCCAGCATGGATGGCAATTCTAGGTTGCATTTAGAACATCCAAAGGATCAAATCAACATCAAAATGAACAACTCTTCATCCCTAGTCCATTGCACTAACCATACAAGCTAACAAGACCCTAAAATTCATCATAGTTAATCCAAAATATATATTTTCACCCTATGCGTGTAGGGGCTCATCCCACCCATGTTGGGTAGCATGGGTCCAACATGGATCTAGCATGGGTGCCCCAGAAAACCTCATTTTAAACCTTAAACAACCTCAAAACAACCTACTTAGGTGCCCAAACTCATCTATCAAACTTGTAGCCTCTTACCATGCCCTGCTAAAGCCAAAATTTGGCAAGATCTAACCTTGTTTGATCAATATTGACCATCTTTGATCACATGTTTCTTAAATTATCTTATGGCCTTATTCCATGATTTTTTGACATGTTTTGATCTTGTTATACATTTTTGACCTCTATCAATAAGCCATTTTCTGTCATTTGGTTTAAATCTTCATCATTTTAGCATCATTTGGCCCTGTGCCACCAAGTGTTCCCATCATTTGACACCAACTAAACTTGGTCAACATGGCTTAACTTTAGTCCATGTGGTGTAACATCAATAGGACCTTGATCGACCTTGATTTGACACCATTTAATGGGGGTTGACCATCATTTGAGCATCATTTAGGCTTCACTTGATCCCACTTTATCATCATTTTGGAATCATTTGTTATTTTTTTATGCTATGGAACCTTTGAGCTACCTCATTTACTTTGCCTATTCTTTTATGATGCTATTTGACCATGCTTTGGCCTTCTTTGACATCATTTAATGGATCTCAACCATCATTTGGTCATCATTTTTCCTTCATTCGATCCTACTTATGTCAACCTATCCATTATAACCTTTGTAGCCATGTTTGAACATTATTCAACCATTGATGCAACATGATTTGGCTTATCTTGGCATTATTACTATAGTATTTTACATTATTTTGGCATTATTTTCCCATTTTATCATACAAGTATTGCTTAATGTGCTTATGGTTGAAATGTAGGATTGGATCATGAATACCTAGAAGTAAATTAGTTTACCATTGAACCTAAGTGGATCTCATGGTGATGTTGAGTAGTTTATTGACCTCAATTTCCTAGATCTTGAACTTGAGATTCTTTTCAACAACATAGCCTCAAAAAAGAAACCTCTAGAATGTCTTAAAAAGCTAGTCAAGACCCTTGAAATTAAGGCTAGTGACATTACCAAAGACTCTCTAGTTAAGGCTCTTGTCACAACACATACTGGTGAGGAGAAAAAACTAAAACTAAGTTTCTCACTAGAACCTCAACAAGCTAAGACATCACCAAGGTACTCCAAGATAACATTAAGGCCTCTACCTAGTCATATGAATATATGCCACGTATTGATGCATCCCTAATGTAACATAACATCATACTCAATCCTAGTATCAAGCCAGTTAAATAAAATGTTCATAAGATTAGACCAAATTTAGCCCTAGCTATTTGTGATGAAATCAAAAAACTATATCAAATTGGTTTCATTAGAGTTATTGATTATGTAGAATGGGTGTCCAACATAGTGGTAGTCCATAACAAAAATGGTAGTATACATATCTACATTGATTTTTGAGACTTGAATAAGGATAACATTAAAGATGATTTCCCTTTTCCTTGTATTAATCAACTGATTGATACTATGGCTGGACATGCCTTATTATCCTTCATGGATGAGTTCTTAGGATATAACCAAGTTAGGATTAATCAAGAGCATCACATATGTATAGCCTTCATGACCCATTTTAAAAACTTTTGCTATAGTATGATGTCCTTTGATCTAAAGAACATAGGTGCAACTTATTAATGAGCAATGATGTATATCTTTAGTGATTATATGCTAGGATTTCTTAATTACTACGTAGATGATATAGATATAAGTCCAAAGTGGCCAAAAACCATGTGCATGACCTTGGCCATGTGCTTAAATAATAATTCAAATATGAGCTTAGGCCTAATCTAAAGAAGTGTATCTTTGATGTCAAAATCAATAAAATTGTTGGCATTGTAGTATTTGAAATGGGGACACATGTCAATCTTAATAAGGTTAAAGCCATATCCAACTTGGTAACACCAACTGATCTTAAGAAGCTTTGAGGATTTCAAGGTAGGTTACAATTTATCCATAGATTCATTGCTAGACTTACAAATAAGTTACAATTCATTCAACACTTGCTTAAGAAAGAAGTTGTCTATGAGTGCATGGCTCAATGTTAATAAGCCTTTGAAAACCTTAAGTAAGAGTTGGCACAACTATCCATGGTCTATTTACCACAAAAGAATAAATCATTTTACATCTAGCTTACTATCTCTGACATGTCCATTGCCTCTCTACTTTATCAAAAACAAGATGATGAAGTAGAGTTACCGATATACTACCTAAGTCATGCATTAATTGCCTATGGGACTTGATACACAAAAGTGACAAAGTATTGTCTAGTCCTAGCCTTTTCATTGAAGAAGTGAAGACATTACCTCTTCAAGAGCCAAGTCAATGTCACTTGCAAGGATAATGTGCTTAGAGCCATAACAAACAATATTTATGAAAGTAATCATATAACCCATTAGAAAACCATAATAGTGAAGTTTGATCTTCATTAGATCTCTCAATCTTTGATGAAGGATTAAGCTATAGCCACACAACTTATCATATTCCCAGTAGAAGATCATGTAGCCATTGACCCTAAATTCTCAAATGAATACATTAACATTGTTAGCAAAGTACTTGAGGACTATAAGGCAATTATGCACTTTGAAGGGGCTTCAATTGCCCATGGGGCCATTGCTATTGCCATCATAACATACCCCCCTAGTTAAATATAATCCTTTTCTTACCATTTCCAATTTCCATGTACCAATAATGTGGTGGAGTATGAAGGATTGATCAGAGGGATGATGGTAGCTCATGACCAAGGAATTAAATGCCTAATGATAAAGGTGATTCATAACTAGTGGTTAACCAAGTGATTGAGGTTTATACTTGGAAAGCCAAATTTTTGCAACTTTACTATGACCTAAGGAAGAATTTGATGTAACAATTTACAAATGTTGATATCCAACATATACCCTAAACTGAGAACATGTTAGCTGATGCCATTATGACCTTAGCCCTTAGTGTGATGCCTGATGTGTTTGGCAAGTTACTTTCATTAACCATGAACTATGCTATTCCCATCACATAAAACACTAAGGACAACTTCATAGCCATGGTTCATACTACTTCTCCAAAGGAATGGTATGTTGATATCAATTTTTACCTTATGCATAGTGAATCTCCATAGGGCTTTACTACAAAAATGATGTTGTACATACAAGATCAACATAGTATATCATTGTACATGATAACACATTATGTCGATGGCCTTATGATGTCATATTGTTAGTGTGCTAGGGTGAAGCCAAAGCCCACATAATCCTTGAGTAATTTCATGACAGTGTATGTGGAGGACATATAAGGCATAGAGCCATGATCACTAAAATTAGGTGACTAGGCTATTATTAGCCTTATATGAAAAGTGGCTACTTATAGAATGTTAAAACTTGTGACACCTATCAATGGCATAACAACCTGATACATGTGCCACCAAATGAGTTACATAGTACTCAGATAACTTACTCATTTCAATGGTGGGGATTGGACATCATTGGACCTATAATGCCTAAATCTTATGTAGGTGATAGTTTCATCATCATTGCAACTAAATACTTTACAAAGTAGGTTGAAGCTATTTCCCTAAGGAAGATGACATTTCAAAAAGTCTATAGATTCATACTCGATAACATAGTAACCTATTTTGGTATACCTATGACGAAGTCATAGATAATGAATCATAATTTAGTATCCAAGAAATGCAAGCACTTTGTTAAGACCTAGTGATGAATCACATTTAGTAGGGCTTCAATATTGGATATTTGATATCGGAGCAACAATGTTGGGTATCCGATATTGGACCCCAAGATGTGATGTCGAATATCCGATATCATAGAGTATGTGCCAGCCTATAAATATAGTGCTTGGGCATATAGTTTCTAGATAGTTTTTGTCATATCATAACATATCTCTTGTAGTTTCTTTTCTTGAGAGTTAGAATATTTTCCAAAGTTCCTATAGTATGAGTCATTGAGTGTATATATCTTTATATGAAAACTATTGTACTTAAGCATACTAGTGTGTGTAGCAATAAAGATGAACTTTCTAATCAAACCTTGCAACACCTTGGCTAGCTTAATTATTTTATTCATGCATATAATGTTTTATGCAATTTCCTTTTATGCTTCCAAGTAATTAAGCTAAAGTAAGCTAACTAGATTAAACAATAGGTAATTAATTAAGCACATAAGTATAACTACTTTGAGCATGTGTATGACACTTGGTAATCCCAGCAATGCTTAACATTTGGTAACCTAGTAGCGTTATATGTGTTTAGGATGTGCATGGAAATTGGGATTAGATACTTATGTTAGGATAGTTAGTAATTGATTAGCAATATAATAAGTTAAATTGATTAAAAATTGAGTTTTAAATTTTTCTTAATCATAGAAAAATAAAATATAAAATAATAAAAATCATGTACCTCAATTATACTTAACCATATAATCAAGCCCCACAAGTATAGTTGAGAAGATAATGATTGTCACGATTAGATTTCATGTCTTGAAACTAGTGTATTTAAGAGATTAAGGTCTATGAAATTTGATCAGATTGTGCTTTAACACTTGTGATTCATATGATTAAGTGGAGCGGTACCTGACTGCTCATCATTAGTGCCATTGCTAGGGACCTTTAGTTGTTATGTGCACTATCTAGGACTTAGTGGAAAATTATTCAAGATCATTGAAACAAACCTTAGAGTCATATCACATCTTAAATTTACTACAACAATTGTAAGATGCACATTGCATTTCTTATTTTCTAACACAATATGTCTTCTTCTCATAGGAGCGATTCTTCATCCAAGTCTAACAAAATGAATCAGTAGCTACCCCAATAATATCGAGTGGTACATGCTCATCCTGATGAGTATGTACCTAACTTCACCTTCATCCTACACCAAGATGAACTATTTTGGTGGTCAAACATGAAGGGTAACATTATGTTACCATCAAATCAAGTTGTTCCTACAATGCTTCACCAAACTCTTATGTGTTTTGGCCTCCATAAACTTCATGCTGAGTATGTTATGCAAGATACTAATGCCAAGGATTATCATTCCACTAATGCACAACATATAAGGGATTGCTAGTTAGAGTAGCACTACAAATCTATAAAGGGAAAGTGATTCATTGATTCTCCATACCTTCCATACCACAAAGATGGTGGAGAATTCTTTTCTGGGGATTTTCATTTAGTAAAAATCCTATTTTTGACTTTAGTGAAGGAGGTCAAAACTAGAACCTATAATCCATGATTCATAATCTAGGTTTTGGCAAGAATGATTCCAACAATAAAGGGGGATCTAAGGAGGTGAGTTATAGGAATGCAGATAAGAAACTTGATCATGATCATGGCTATGATCACCAAAGAGGGAGTAGCAAGCATCGTGATGATGCTAGTTCTCCTTCCTCTTTACCTTCATTATCATCTTCCTCTTTTTGGCTTTGACTACAACTATAGGGGGCATGATTGTAATGTAGGTGATCAATGGGACTGAGATAATCAAAGGGATCATCAAGCTAGTCAAAACCCAGGGCATGGGTAGTCAAGAGAGACCTATTGCCATGAACAAAGGGGTATCAGAGGACATTGTAAGCACCAAAATCATGGTCTTAATGAGCTTTTCTTGGTACTTGAAGCATGCTCAACATTGTAGAGTCAATGAGGATTCCCACAAGGCACATAAAAGATAGTTGAATCAAGATGAGAGATATGAAAAATATTTCTATATTCAAAGGGGGATATAACTTAGATCTACAAAACCATCTCCAAGTTTTCAATGATGCATCTGCCTTGAAAAATATAGAAAATGAGTGGAAAAACTTAAGTTGTTCTGTAGTACACTCATTAAAGAAGTAGAAAACTGGTACTGGTCCTTAGAACTAGAATCTATCAAATGGTGGAGTACAATGCTTGAACTATTCAATAACAACTATTAGAAGTACTTCCAAGTATCCAAATTGAGGAGGTAGATCCAAGGATGGAAACAAGGAAACATGAAACCTTGGATACTACCATGGGATGATACTATTCATTATTGCATAGATGTCTTAGCCATGGTTATTCTCAACTAAAGCAACTTTGCCACATCGTAGATGAGCTTTGATTAGAAATGAGAAGAACTCTTTGCATATATGCCTAAGATCGATTGTCAAAATTAAGATCCAATTAGATTCAATGACTGATTAAGTAGGTAACAAAAGAAGAAAGAGAGTTAAGTAAACAAGAAAGTGCAAGAAATTACAACCACGATCCTCCATTCACATGAGGGAGGTTCAATTCTAGTGAGGAAGAATCATCACTTGATGAGGTGGTGAATAGAAAAACTTTGTTGTTTCAAAAATTTACATTTGAACTATTAGCCAAGGTTGATTAGTTATGAGACTCCATGAATAGCAGATTCCAATTTTTCCTAAAAATTGCTGAAAGGTTCAAAGAACAAGGTAGTGATTATGAGCATAGGAGGCACAAGGAAGCTAAACATACCAATCAAAGAGGTAAGTGCAAGATTGTTGTACTAGAGGAAGTTTCTATAACTGAATCAAATGATGATGGTGAGTGTGACATCTACCATTATGAACATACTAAAGAATGTTATCCTATTGTGTTACACTTATAGGAGTCTAGGGTGTATGCCCTAAATCCACAACCAGCACAAAGGGAAACACCTATAAGATTACCTTATCCTTAAGGTAATTCTAGATAGTTCCACCAGCAACAACAACATTATCCAAATGGAATTCCATTACAACCATACAAGCAATACCAATAGTGGTAATAATCATATTCATGGGCATTCGCACCACCAAGGTAGCAATACCCTTACAGACAACTTGATTCATATGGGTATTACATTCAACAATCTCTATTTCCATGTGACTCTTCCAATCATGTCTCTACTTTTCAATTTCACCACTACCCTTCTAATTATTATCGAACTCATTTTTCACATGCAGGGAGTGATACCACATTTTATCCTTATCCTCCTCTTCTTGCACATCCTCATCCATCTTCAACATAGCTACCACCTGCTCCATCTATGAAAGGTAAACTACCAACCAAATAACAATAGCACAACACTACCAATGTTGTAAATCTATAATTAGTTCATTAACCAAGTGGTGCAAACACTTGATCAAAGAAAAGATCTTTTCTTCAATTCAATAGTCCATTGAAGCGCTCCAATACACATGTGGTTGGCAACCTTGTTCCTCCACCTCTCTCTACATCTAATTCCTTTGATTTCCCTTCAAATCAAATCCCACCCTGAATCCATATTATTATGCTTACTCATGTAGTATCTAATTGGATTCAAGCTGACAACCTTCCCATGAAATTAGTTGATCTTGGCTGACCACTGATTCTAAAAAAAGTACACTTTGCATGGAACCTACTGAGAGCCTAATATGTGCATATATCGTAGGCATGGATGAACTAGAACAAGATCATCATCAACTCTTTGATAATGCAAATGATGAGACCTATTGGAAAGAGTAGGAAATTCATAAAAATTTCAAGTATGAGCCCCTAGAATTAAAAAATTCTACTTGTTGTGATGAAATATGTATTCTTAAAAAATGGAAAGCTGGTAATAATCAATGCAAATATTGCTCCAAAAAAAATAGATGCTGTTAAATGTGGTTAAAAAATGGTTAGAAGCCTTTGCTCAGTCATATATTCAACTCATAAGGATTGATCCTTGGATATGCTAGCATTATATCTACATTAACCTAGCTGTGAAGCCAAAAAGGCAACCATAGAGATGATTGAATCCCAAATTGAAGTAGATTGTCAAGGAGAAACTCGAACAACTCCTCAAGGTAAGGTTCATCTATGCCATTGTGGATAGTAAGTGGGTTAGTCCACTTAAGATTGTGCCAAAGAAAGAAGGAAAGTGGTAGGTTTGCATTGATTTTTAGCTACTAAATATGGCAACATTCAAGGACCATTTTTCATTGCCATTCGTTGATGAAGTATTTGACATAATATTTGGGCATTGCTATTATAGTTTTTTGGATGGTTATAGGGGCTACAACCAAATCCAGATCACACCAGAGAACCAAGACAAAATAACATTCATGAGTTCTTAGGGGACCTTTTGATCTATGTAATGCTCTTTTGAAAGGCATATCACAAGATGCCTTTTGATTTATGTAATGATCCTACCATATTCTAATACCTAGTTTTAAGCATTTTTCAATAGTAGATTAGTATTAGTTTAAAAGTCTTCATGGATGACTTCTCTACCTATGGAGCTACATTTGAGCAAGCCTTGGACTGCCTTGAGCAAGCCTTGGACTGCCTTGAGCAAGCCTTGAACTGCCTTGAGCAAGTGCTAGAAAGATGTGTAAAAACAAATCTATGGCTCAATTGGTAAAAGAGTCATTTGATGGTTCAAAAGAGCATTTTTTTGGGGCACTGAATCTCATAAGAAAGAATTAACATTGACCCCAAAAAGATAAGGGTCATCCAAGGAATTACCCACCAACTAGAAACTGTGAAAGATGTTCAATCATTCCTTGAACACATTGGCTACTACCAGTGATTCATAGAGAATTTCTCTAAGACTGCAAAACTATTTGTAGAGGCAACAAGAAAGATGCTTCATTTATCTAGACCAAGACATGTGAAAAATCACTTCAAACACTAAAAAAGAAACTTGTAGAAACTCCAATTCTACAAGCACCCAACTAGTCCAAACCATTTTATGTTATGATGAATGCATCAAATTATGACATGGGAGCTATGATTACATAGATTGATGACAAGAAACATCCATATTACATCCACTGCATAAGACAAAGCAGTGTGGATGCACAGCTAAACTACACCACTACAAAAAAAGGACTAATGGTAGTGGTGTTTGCTCTACATAAGTTTAAGTGTTATGTGCTTGGATACAAGGTGTTTGCGAACATGGATCATAGTGTAATTCACTTCCTAATGAGCAAGCCAAAAATGAGCCCTCATGCCATACAGTGGCTAGTGATCTTATAGGAATTCAATTTTACAATGGTAGATTGAAAGGGAACTGAGAATGTGGTTGTTGATCAACTATCTTGATTGTGATGGGATAGCAAAGAGGAATAAAGCCCACTATCTGATTTGTTTTCTTATGAACTACCCTTTGTTGGGGCTATAATTGAACAATTTTCCACTAATCCTAAATGGTATGATGGCATTCTCACCTATCTTCTTATTCAATAGATGCCACAAGGGTTGGACCACTAGAGGAAACAAAAGTTTCTTCACTAGGTAAAACTCTCCATGGATATTAAAGGACACCTCTACAAGATATGTGTCAATGTCCTAGTTTGTTAGTGTGTTCCTGATGTTGAGCAATTGTGCATTCTCAAGGATGCTCATGAGGTTGGGGCACTATGCTAGGAGATGCATGATCATTAAAATCATAATGGTAGTATATTATTGACTGATAATCTTTAGAGATGCTTAATAATATGTCCACTCTTTTGAACACTACCAATGAGATAGTGGAATGACTACTTGAATGAAAGAACGTCAACAATGGATTCAACTATTAAAACTCTTTAACATTTGGGGCATTGACTTCATGGGTCTCATTACATCCATGTCAAATGGAAAGGTGTACATCATAGTCTCTCTTGTCTATAATACAAAATGAATAGTTGTCACTAACTATACATCTTCTATTACCGCTTGGTTTGTACAACAATATGTTGTGAATAGGTTTAGTATGCCACATGCATTAATTTCTGATAATGGAACTCATTTTACAAGAACTACCTTTCGAAAGCTTATGCAATGCTTGGGGGTTGAACATAAACTAACAACACCCTACCACCCCCAAGCCAATGATCAAGTTGAGGTTACCAACAGAGAAATCCAAAGATCTTAATGAAAATAGTTAGAAAATATAGGAAACATTGGAGCACAAAACTCAACGATGCCCTTTGGGCCTATCACTCGACATGGAAACTTCCTATAGGGTATTCTTCCTATGAGCTAGTATATAGAAAATTACCAACACTTCCTATTCAATCCATGCTTCATACACTTTCAATAGCTTGTGACAGTGACATTGACTTAAGTCTAGCACAAAAATAAAGATTAATAAATCTCAACTTTGTAGATGAAAATCAATTGATAACCCTATAATCTAATGAGTTATACAAGGAATTCAACCAAAAACACCATGACCTTAGAAATAGGAAAGTCAAATTTCAACCAAGAGATAAGGTACTCTTTTAGAACCCCACACACATACCTTAACAAACTAAGTTCTAGATGTTATGGGAAGAACCTTACATCATTTACAAAAATTTTCCTTCTAGGGCCATGATGATTTAGAAACCTACGAGCCCAGATAAGAAATAGTCGATCAACATAAAACAAGTCAAATCTTTCCATGAGCCTAAGCAAGCCATTGCAATAAATGCCTCATCAGATGGACAGCCACACTTAATTTTTCAGATCTCCTCCTTTCAACTTAGTCATGGGGGAGATGGTCATCCATGCAAACTATATAGGCACCTCCTCAATTTTTTAACATTTTGTTTTACACATTTTTTTTTTACACTTTATTATTTTTACAACTTTTTATTTTACACCTTTTTATTTTTACATTATTAATTTTTTTTAAAAAAAATTTTACAACATCATTAGTATTTTTTATTTTTCATAGATATTTTATAGTTTATTGTTTATTTTCATTTATTTAGATATGATATTCATATTCTGTTTTAATCATAATGTGCCTTATTACCAACTAGGTATAGTGTGATTTGATTGATGAGGGTATGTGCTATCCAATTATTTGATTGTTGGTGTTTAGATTCTAGCTTTGAATTTTATTATTGATAATTTTTTTTCATGTAACAAGTAGTGAGTCTACAACATGCACCCATACAAAAACTTTATGGTTGTTTTCTTCTTCTAGAAATGTGAGGTTCCTTTTTCATTAATAGAACTTTAATCAACTTATGAACTTGGTAGTTTTCAGATTTGGAAAGGATTCAAAGTTTTGAATAGGATGTGAATTCAAGGGGATTTGGTACTTATTATGCCTTTTTTCTTACTTGGATGCATGTGTTTTTTCATGGATTTCCTACCATTCCATGTTAATGAATAATAGGAAGTTAAATAAGTCTTTGCATGTTCCCATTCAAAAAGGAAAAAAATTGATAAAAATTCAAATCACACCACTTAGACAAAATAAACAAGCTACAAGAACTAGTTATGGGACTAGAAAGACATGTTACCCATGCCTAAAGGTCCCCTATAACTAAGGCCCTTCCTCACTTCTAACTTCTCTTTTCTTATTTAATAAGAAATGGTGGTTGTTCTATGGGATCACTCTTGTGTCTCAAGGGGATGGACTGGTCTTAGAATGGTGATGTGATGTCCCTGAACATGGTTGGTTTTAGTTTAAACTAAGGATAAATTTTATTAGGTCATTTAACCACAAAATTCATAAGGGAATTCATGTTACCTTAATTGGGAACTCCATTCCACTCACTCTCATTCATCTATGCTTTCCACATTTCACATCACTACCAGTTTCATGTTCTTATTTGATGTCTTGTTTCGATGTGTTAAAATTATTAGGTAGTTTCTTCAAAGTTTTTATACATAACTTTTCGTAGCCATTAATCATCCATAGGACCCATAGACTCTTTGGTTTGAAGTTATGCAAGGGCAATAAAGGACCTATGCCTACTTTGGGGAGGACCCACTTACATAACTTCTGGTTGGGTTAGTTAAGTTCTTTATCCTTAGACATTCTTAAAATCAAATCCTTCTGGATACCCCATCAATATTGTCCAATTGTGCACATCATCACAATGTTTTTCAATGAAATCCTCTTTTTATTGTTGTAAGTTCTTTAACCCTCTTGAATCCTTTCATTGTTTTTGGACTTTTTCAAAATTTAATAATGGACCACTTGTCCATTTCACTCTATTATTTAGTTTTTCCTACTAACACTATTAAAGGAATCAATCCACCATAATCACAACCTATCCAAGTGTAACCACCTATTAGATAAGGTACTTAAAAGTTGTATGTTACACATTGCACACTAATTAGCGATTTTGTTGTGATTGTAGTGGGAAGAATGGACTGGAAGTAAGATTATCTTCATTAAGGAAGAAGCAGCAACACTTTGCGATGAGGATCATTCATGATCATTGGATCTTCTCCCTTACTCTTCAACTGCTAAAGGAATTGAATGTTAGTTTTGTTCAAGGTGATTAATTCTATTATCATGAACATCAAATTTTGTAAAAGAGTGTACATCCATTCACTTGGGCACTTAGACTTTGTCTATTCCATTTGAGTCAATTTTCATGTCAGTTAATAATCCCATACCTTCCCAATATTTTGTAAGGAATCTGTTCCTCCTCTTGTTCACTCAAGAACAAGCTTTCATTCAATTGTGGACGTATGATGAATCACATTTTGTAGGGCTTTGATATTGAATATCTGATATTGGAGCTGCAATGTTAGGTATCTGATATCATACCCCAAGATGCAATGTTAGTTATTTGATATTTTGGGGTATATGCTAACCTATAAATATAGCACTTGGGCACATAGATTCTAAATAGTTTTTGTCATAACGTAGTAGAGCTCTTATAGTTTCTTTCCTCCAAAGTGAGAACATTTTCTAAAGTGCCTATAGAAGGAGCTATTGAGTGTACGAATCTTTATTCAAACACTGTTGTACCTGAGCACGATAGTATGTGCAATAATAAAGATGAACTTTCTAATCAAACCTTGTATCACCTTGGCTAGCTTAATTATTTTATTCATGCATTTAATGTTTTGTGTAATTTATTTTTATGCTTCCAAGTAATTAAGCTAAAGTAAGCTAACTAGATTAAACAATAGTTAATTAATTAATCACATAAGTATGATTACTTCAAGCATGCATATGACAGTTGGTAATCCAAGTAATGCTTAATGTTTGGTAAACTAGCAACATTATCTGTGTTCAAGATGTGCATGGAAAGTGGGATAGGATACTTATGTTTGGATAGTTAGTTATTGATCAACAATTAGATTAAGTTAAATTGATTAAAAATTGAGTTTCAACCTATTCTTAATCATAGATAAATAAAATATAAAATAATAAAAATCATGTGCCTCAATTATACTTAACCATACAATTAAGCCCCACAAGTATAGTTGAGAAGACAATGATTGTCACGATTAGATTCCATGTCTTGAAACTAGCGTACTTAAGAGCTTAAGGTCTATAGAATTTTACCGGATCATGCATGAACACTTGTTATTCATATGGTTTGGCATAGGGGTACCTTGCTGCTCATCACCTAGGTACTAAACATTCCTTTTCATCACCATACTATCCTCAAGCTAATGGAAAAACTGAAGCTAATAATAAGATCATCATAAAGTTGCTTAAAAATATGCTAAACAATAGCAGATGCAAGTAGAATGAACAGCTTGTCCATGCACTTTGGGCTTACCGAACTACATTTTGAACAACAACTAGTGCAACTCCATATAGCCTAGTTTATGGTTCTGAAGCTATTTTTCCCCTTGAATTATAGGTACTATCACTCAATGTAGCTCTATTAAACTTCATCAATAATCAACAAATTAAGGGGTTGTGTATCATCAACTTAGATTTGGTGGAAGAGTAGTCGGAATGAGTGCTTGCTCACATTGAGTGTTGTCAAGAGAGGTAGAAATAACAACATCCTCATCACTAGAATAAATGAAAGATTAAGGATGAAGACCTAGTCCTCAGGGTTGTTCATGGGTATAAGGATAAGTTTTCAGCAAACTAGGAGTGACTTTTCTTAATCACTAAGGCCTATGGAAATGGAGCCTTCAAGATAGTAGACATGGATTGTAATGAATTGGTCAATTTGATTAATCATTCCTACCTAAAGCCTTATTACATCTAACACAAGTTTCTTCATAGGTATAAACCAACAGTTGACATCAACAATCTTCATGACTAATAACAAGGAATCCTACATACCTTTTCTTTATCTTTCTCTATTCAACACAATGAAATGAACTATAAAACTTTATAATAATGGTGACATATTATGACATGGTTTGTTGATTATCATATATGGACTTATGCATTATCATGTAACAACATGTTTTCTTTTTCTTTTTTTCTTGTTCTCTTTGAGTTGTGCTCATAGGATGAAGCTTGAAATCATCATTAAGGTTCAACTAGTCATGGTTGCAAGTTATTACATGATCTTTGTAAGACTTTGGTTAGCTTGTCCTACCATACCAAAAGTGCCTATTTCACATCACTTTCATCACCACTACTTAATCCAAGCCCTGTAGCCTAATTGTAATCCTCCTTACCTTGAATAATAGTGATGACCTATGTTTGAAGCTCATGTGTTGTGGCCATAAGAAATTTCTGTCATCATGCTCCACAATCAAGTCTATTAAATGTAACACATATCATTCAATGAGAAAAAAAATTAAATCTAGACTAAGTAATGAAACCTAATGAAAGTTTCACCTTATAGAGAAAAATAGCAAAGTAAATTGCCAAGAAGCCAAGAGGTCGATAAAGACCAAAAGGTAGATAAATTGCTCCAAACATGCAAAGGGAGGAACCCAATGGCCTAACAACACTTGGAGTGAGATATTGATCCCTCAAGAACATTACCAAGTGATCTTTATCTCAAAGACACAAAGCACAAAGAGCTCATTGATCATTCAGAATGTCATTTCCATAACCATAGTCATGGTGTCAACATTTGAAAATCATTATTGACCTTGTGACCATTTCCTCATGACCAAACATAACCTTTAGCCTATATCATCTCATCATACCACTTATCCCATAATTGCAAGCACTATTTGGCATGGTTTGACACTACAAGATCAAGTGTGGAGAGGAAGCATGGGTAATGGACCTATACTAGTGTTTTATGTTCTTTATCAATGTCTATTTGGTTAATTCTCAAAACATCAACAAAGAGGAGCCAATGAAATACCACCAAGAAAATGCATGTTACAACCTTTTATCACTATAATTTTCACCCCATGAAACTAAAGGCTAGAATTTCAATGTAAAATGCGAAAATTGTAATCCATGAGCTGTAATTTCACATACTTTAACTTTTGAAATTGAGAAAATGTATCATAGCCTCACTTCCCTAGTGAAAAAGTCCTACCATATCTATATTTGGGCTTGGGAAGATCAATAATACACTTTGGTCTACCAAAATTGGCATTTTTATGGTGTTTGTGGGGAGTATGAATTTTATTACAATGGAAGCATCCATGATCAACATTGAAAGGTTTCACTTTCATTATCCCAACTATGGCCAATTTAGTCACCATAAGGCCAATGTTTCCATATCAAGGCCAACATTTGAGTGATTGGGGTTTTCATTCTCAACAAATCTCAGTGTTGCTCTTGAAACTCTAGTGTTGGCACTAGAAGCCTAGCATGGGTGGAAGAAGCCAATGTGGATGAAAAGTCCATTTACTATTTTTGGTAACAAGCATAGTCTTGGTGCCTTTGGGATGTCAAAACTTACCATAAATAGTAGCTATGCTAGAATCAAACACTTTTCACACATACATGTGACATCAATTTGTCAGTAATCATGACATAAATTTGCAGCCATAATTCAGTAGCCATATAACCTATATAAGTCAATTTTAAATATCTTGAAGGGGTTCCACCACTTTTAAATTGCTAAGATTTTTAAACTTGGAGCAAACACAAATATTTTGGGCAATTCTTCAACATGAAACATTGAGGCTTATGTGAGGTTTTTTGGAGCAATGCTGAACTACTTGGGCATCAAGACTCCTAGTGTGGCATCACTTTTATGACAAAAATCCCTCACATAGTTTACCCTCCCTTTTGTCATTAATTTTGCAAATATATAGAGAAAACTAATAAGGAGTTTTGGATTTGGGAGTTGGGGATTACTTGGATGATGGAGCTGAATATGATGCAAGACTACCAATTTCAAAAAGCTTCAAACTCCACCAAAGCAAACCCCTTGCACATCCAAGCATCATTTGTACAAATTTAAAACTTTGTTTATTCACAATATTTTCATTATAGTAAAATTCATAGTTCATTTTTTGTGCAAAGTTGTTACAATTTCATTTTGTGTATTTATTTTCTAGAAACAATTTGTAATATTTTCCATCTCATTTACCCCCATTTACATTTCTTAAGTGTCGGGGTGATCGACTAGACCATCTAGGGTCCTTTATATCCTCCTTCTCAAATGTCTTGAGGACTATACATAGGGTTGTTAAATGATTGGTGGTTATGAAATAAGAAATAGTATAGACTAGAGGGGTCTTGTGACTACTGCTATGGGAGGATCAAACATGGAAAACAAGGTTTTAATTGGGACATGTAGAGCAAAGTTAGTGTTGGAATTGAATGGGTTATGTGATATGTATTAAATTTACATTCCAAAAGAAGGACTAGACAAAACTATAAAATGTTGAGGCATGGAAGGAATTACTAGTTTAGGTTGAGGCATAGTAGTAAAAGGTGTTAAGGTGAATAGTGATGTAAACAAGGAAGTGGGTTGAGAACTCAAGATTATGGAGGTCATAGGGGAAGTTTGGTTTATTACAAAAGTAAGAGGCATAGAGTTACACATGGTCACTTTTAGAAAAAATCATTGGAAAAGGTCCCTTAAGAATGTATCTAGCTCGTACTTAGCTTTGAACTCATCCTAATCCTCTGGGTAAGACCCTAAGCTAGCCTTTTCACTAACTTCACTATCCTCAACCACACTTACCAATTGCGTTAATTGCAACATGTAAAATTTGGATAATTTACAGTGGTCATATGAAGAACAAATGTATTTCTTTCCATCTTTATGAATTAACTCATAGTGACACTTGGAGTCAAACTCATTACATGGGATGCACAAACTTACATGGATTTTTGTACATATGAACTTATAATATTGCTTGTTGATGTTTACTTGAACTAGGCTAAGTCCTAACCACATAAGAAACTACCTATGCTCCACTATGACTAGGTCCATAGGGTCGTATATATGAGTATATTCCTAGTTCATAATCATGGCTACTATGTTGTTTAGTTGAACTACTAATGTAAAATGCATGAAAGGTAGAAGACCAATTAATTGGTCAAATATGGTAAAGGATTTTAAGGTTTTGACATTTTGAATAAGCTATAAGCTTGCAGCATATAAGGCTCATAGTGTGTGAGGCTACAATGTGTAAGGTTGTACCATGTGAAGCTATAGTATGTAGAAGCTATAGTGTGTGGAGCTATAGCATGTGGGACTTCATAGCATGTGAAGCTCATGGTGTGTGAAGCTTTAATGTATGAGCCTTCAACACATGAAGCTTTAGCATGTGATGTTTCAGTGTATGAAATTGCAATACTAGAAATAATGGTCTTGGCTATAAAATTCTAAGTACATAAAATAGGTGCAATGTTATGCATTGCAACTACAAAAATTAATTTTTTAATTGTTATGTGTAAGGAGCAAAGGTAGTGTTGTGCACTACAACAACAAAAATTAATTTTTGAATTATAAGATGCAAGGGTTTAGGGACAATGCTATACACAACAACTGTAAGAATAGTAATAAAAAATTCTTGTAAATGAAATTAACTATGAGGTCATACACTAGGGTTTTGAAAAATCCAAAATTGCTTTTGTTTTAGCAAATGCATTGTAATAACTTGGCAAAATAGACAAAAAAATTTTGCAAATAGGCTTTGGGATGAGAATTTTGATGGAGTTCATCCTTCTAGTGCTAGAAAACTATAGTAATGGAAAAAAAGAGTGTTGAAAAACCAAAAAATTCTATATGAAATAGTTTTTACCATAGAATCCACAAGTCTCAAAAGGATCTAGGGTGCCTTAGCTGATCATGTTGATCACCTAGGGACTTAACAGATTTATTACCACATGTAATAAATAAGAACAAACAAGAGCACTAGACTAAGAATAGAGAAATATGTATAAAATGTGCACACAATATGGCCAAAATAATTGTAAAACTTTGTATGAAAATATTGTAAACTACTCAGAATAAATAGGCTAAAAAAGTATAGATCTATGGGCTTTAAAAGCCCAAAAATATGAAAATAACTTTGAATCTAGTGCAATAGGTAAGGTGTGTTCTACACTAAATATACACTATAATAAATGGTGATAAAAAGGCTACAAAAGGATATGGAAGTTTTTCTAATATCTCTATACATTGCTAAAACCAAGTCTTTCCTTTTGCCAAAAAAATGCTCTTCTTTGTATGTCAAAAATATCTACCAAAAAGTACTCAAATCAATGTAGAATCTGGTATTGATTGGCTTGGAATTCCCTATTGTAGTTTCTATTATAGTGCCATATGCTTTATAGAGCATTATAAAATGTCTTTGGGCCATTTTCATGGCTAGAAAGTGGTGCATGTGGGTTACTAGCATTTTTGGATTTTTCTATTATGTTTTGATAGTGTATTGAGCTTATTTTCATGGCCCAAATTGCAACATATGGGCAACCAATGTTTTCAATTTTGCTACTAAATTTGGCAGTGTTTTTAGCTTTTTGACCTTCACATGTTACCATTAATAAAATTCACAGCATGTAGGATATAAAATTCACTTTATACATAAAAAATGATCCAATATTTTGCGAAAACAAGGCAACAGAGTAGGATTTTTATGGAAAAATAGGGAAATTATTTCTACCCTTAATTCCCCTAAAATTACAATATAGATTCTAATTATCAGGATTCTTGTTGGTCACAATAAATTTTCTTGAGGTGTTTCAGGTTGTAAATTATTTTTGTAATGATTCTTAATGCATCATTAAGTAATATTGCTTAACCCTTGTAGTTTTAAAGATAAACACCTCTCAATCTAATTCTTCTTCTTCATCATCCTAGAATATGATATCTTTTGTATTTCTATCAACTATACACTATGCAAATAACTTCTATAAGTTTAGCATTACCTTTTCATTATGAATTTGTACCTTGTCCTTTATTTTAAACAAATCCACAAAATTCTTAAATCCATCTCACCCATTTAAGGTGAATGGAATATCATAATTAGCATCAATAATTCTCAAGCTCAAAAATTCATAATTAGCATCAATAATGTTTCCTTCTCTTATATTCATCAAAACTTCTCTAAATCTTTGTTATTATGGATCAACCTTTCTTATACATCACATCTAAAGTTACAAATGTACTAAATGCTAACCCTAAACATTTTACATGGAGTTAAGATTATATGTATGGTATAACATGTTCCATAGGTATAAACTCTTTGCATATGACATTAATGAGATACGATTTTTCTATTCTCACTATTCCTTAAATAATTTTCAATAAAGGATCAACTTCATCAAATTCAAATTGCTCTATACATAGGTATCTAATGATAATCTTATAGCATCTCTTTTAGTTAACTCATTGGAATAATAGGTCCACCTTATAATTATTTCCTAAATGTGTTATTATTTCATGTGATATATATTTATAATGAAAAGACGTAGCAATCTTTGTAATATGTTCTCCAAGATATCAAGCTAACCATTTATGCTCTCTATCTCAATCCCTCATCCTCTATCTATGACTACCAGTTGTGAATTATTACAATCGATTATTGAACTACTTGTCATAAATGGTTCTTTTATGTGATAACTGGTAATCACTAGCTTAGTTATATATTTATAATTTATATATGTAGTTTGGCCAAGAGAATCTTCTTTGTTAATGAGTAATAAGGTATTTGTATCAAATATTTCATTTCCTCTAAATGAAGAATAAGATTTAGGTATCAAATTTATTATAATCACAAAAGTTTTGAATAATCCATTGTGTGTTCTCACTCTTGACCTTAAGAAACATAAGATCACTACTTTTTTGTAGCAAATATGGTAGTGTAAGTACTGTAGTTATCCTTGTCGAAAGTGTTATAGATAAAATATTATTTAATGTTCCAATAAACTCTCCTTAGAACATTATAGATGAAAATAATTTTGAACATTAGGAATGGACTCTCTCTAAAGTGTTATGGATGGAATATTATTTGGTGTTAGCAATCAATAATTAGTAATTTTCCTGCCAGTAAAAAATATACTAGTATATTAAATCATCATACTTATTTGAATCATGTGAGTGTGACTTAAACATCTAACCTCTTTTTTGTTAATCTATATTAGATAATGAGCTACAATATTGAATATGACTAAATTATTACATAATTTACAAAATTTAAATGGTAAATGTATGTATAAACACCACCAGTGTTCTAGGATTTTTCAATTTAGTCCTTTGTATCAATTTGTATCTAACTTATAAACTATAAGCATGTACTATGCTAGATTTTAGAAAAATACAACTAAAATTGAATTGAGAAATGATAATATATAAAGCTAAATATAGAAGTATTGGTATTGGAACATGATAAATTGTATGAATAATATTTGTGACTCCATTGAGAATTAAATAACTTATACATTGATGAAGTTTTTTAAGTTTGATATCTAAAATACTCAAAGGATAGCATACACAGCTACTCTCCTAAGGTTGCGAGAAACAATATCTCAAGATAATTTATCAAAACTGTGAAAATCCATGCTTTAATTTCTCTTTCAAAACAACACCTGTGATTAACCTACATTAACATTAAGCTCTTTTATACTTTGCATCATTTAAGTTTTGGTACAAAGCACACTATATTGAAAATTATTATCCTTAAGTTTGTAAAAATAATACTCTAAAATAACTGCATAGCCTTTGATTTAATGTGCATGAAATTTTCAGTTGGGATTGTAGCTACGACCGATAGCCATTGAAGTTGTACTTGTTTGCTATGGCGAGGGCCTTGATCTGGATCTTGAGGGTCCTAAGCCTGTGCTTGAGGAAGTCACGTGGCTCCTTTATGTCGTTGTACCCTTGCTAGATAGATTGGACCAATTCTCCCAACTAGGGTTTGGTCAGCCAGGTGCGTTTGAATTGGAATGGGCATGGGGCTCTAGACACTTCTGTCTCTAGGTGACAAATGATGGGCCAGTGATCCGAGGCCACCTGGTCTTTCTTGTAAGTGTGGACATCCCAATATAACAGGAGTGCATTGTTGACCCACACCCAGTCAATGTGGGATTGTACCCAGGCCGTGCCCTTCCTTCTATTGCTCTAGGTGTACCTGCAGCATGTGATCTCCAAGTCGATGAGGCCAGAGTGTTGTAGTAGCGCCAGGCACTCGGCCGTCCCCTGGGGCTTCGAAGCGCCATCCTCGATCTTCTCCTAGCTATAGAGTTGTTGATTAAAATCCTCGATGAGAAGCTAGCAGCACCCATGGGGAACAAGCCCCGCCAAACAGGATAATTCCCTAATGCGGTCTTGCCACACCTGGGCCTCGTAGATGGTGATGATCCAGACGTCTGGTCCTGACAGGTGCACCGTGATGAACCAGTCCAACACATCAAATATGTGCGAGTCCACCCTGGTGAGGACCACAAGGCCACCCTCCTATCCTCTACTAGGCATGAGGTGCTAGCACCATCCCATCCACTACAACGCCTCGGCTTCCATCTGCCATAATTTCGTCTCTTGGAGACACACTACATCACACCCCTCGATGCTCACCATTCGGTTCAGGGTATGTCATTTGTATGGGGTACCCTGTCCCTGGTAGTTCCAAGAAAGTACCTTCATGGTGACACAGATGAACATCTGTTGTAAACCTCCCAAAGTGTGGTTTGTACTCCCAAATTGATGAACAATTGCATGGTCTTATGTCGGGTGTGGGTGCTTTCTGGGCATCCCACTTTGGGCACTTGTAGGATGACCACCATCCCCTGCTCACAAGGCATCTACCATCAGCCTACAAGGATTTTGAGCTACTCCAACCCTCGACTAGTGGTAATCCAGTAGGTCAGCATCGACGAAGATGGCCCCCCTTCGACGAACCTACCCCCCGTCTTGGGGGTTTGGGATGAGCCCATGCAGCACGGCCTGGATCCCACCTTAGTTTGGGCCCCCACCCACATCTAGGTGGCCGCCCTAGTCAAGGTGCCATATGGAGCCACACTCGACATGCCTAGCTGGCCATCCTAGGTCCCATCCCAAGGTCCCTCCCCACATGAGGTCCTAGACGATCTTCCCTCTGCCTTGCTGTGGCTAGTGATGGCTGTACTGTGCCTAGAGGTAGCCCCCACCTTTCCCTATGAAAGCCCCCC
>MNCI01019457.1:9604-38499 GCA_015680685.1 Gnetum montanum | reverse complement strand
CCCCCCTTATGAGGCAGAAACCCCACCTTACTTTTTGTAGCACCTGCAGGTGCCACGAAGCCCTTATTGGTCACCCGACCCTTTTTCCCGATGAGCTGCCAGCCTCCGTCGTTAAGTTCAGGGGTGGTACAACCTCGTGTCATAGGGCCTTCTCCCTTCATGAGGTCTGTAGACAAGGTCGGGACCTCCGTTGACAAGCTTTCGTATTGCATGCAGACCCGTTCTTCTCCGAGGTCAGTGTCCAGCACTAGTTCATCTAGACAATCCATGAAGCATCAAAACTACATAAAGCCTAAAAGGTCCATCACCTCGGTGAACTGGTCAAATTTGATAAACTCGTTGAATAACGTAGCTGTCGATTGCAGGAAGTCCGCCAACCAGTATTCCATGGGGAAACCATGTAGCCTAAACCAGACTGATGGCCATTCGAATAGGTCGTTATCACAATGTGCTCTTGGGCACCAAGGTGCCAATGCTAACCCCTACGTCCCATAATACCAAGGTCCCTCCACTAGGATATGTTCCCTATCCATCGCCGAGGCGAAGCCAAATAGGAGACGATTGTCTGCCAGGCACTTAACCATCACCGTATCCAGCCCCCAAACGGACTGGATCCACCTCCTAATCAAATCCATCCATGGCCTTGCACCCTCTGACACAAACTTGCTGATCAGGCTATGCTCCAACCATGCGAGCGTGCTCGTAGCTAGTCATCCAACCTTTACCTGCAGCATCGTCCCCTCCCACAAGTAGCTAGAGAACTCCCCTAAACCTTTGAGAATGACCTGTGGATCCTCCAGCCCATCCTCCCTCTCGACGCTCATTGCGTTGGTCTAGGTCTCCTTGAGCGTCTGGGTTCCTGTGGCCTCCTGTGTCGCCATTGTGACCTGGACCATCTTGTTTGCCGATGGTGTCATGTGTGCCTAGGTTAGTGTTTCCAACTGTGCCCTCCTGATGTCCTCTCCCAACAGCTCCATACTCTCCCAACGGCAGGAGCATGATGCCAATCTAGCCCAAGAGCAACTCATCCTCCTAGCTGAGCTATAGACCATACAACATGAAGATGAGGAATACTGGCACCAACGGGCTCATGTACGATGCCTCCAGGGTAGCGATCGCCATAGAAAATTCTTCTTTGTAGTAGCAAAGGCACATCGTGGGATCCACCATCAAGTCTAACGAATGCTACATGGCCTAAGTCAGGGGGAATAGCCCCACTCAATGTCCATCCTAGATAAATTGCTACAATACTGGCAATAGGTGTGGCACACGCAAACCCACGGATCCCATATCAGTCACTATGCCATAGATCTTCACAGCTGCAAATTACCAGTACCTCATGCAACCCTTCTCATGGGCTGAACTCCATACCGCACTGTAGGCCATGCTAGGAAATAAAGACCTTGGGCTAGATGGATGGCCCATCGAATTTTTTCATGAGTTCGAGGACTTACTCAACCCTAATCTGCTGGACGCGTTTAACTGTATGGTCACATGGAAACAAGTACCCAAGGAAATCAACTCTTCTAGGGTAGTCCTTCTTCCGAAGACGGTTAACCCCACATCCCTTAGGAAATTCCATCCCATTGGTGTCTGTAAGTCATTCCTACAGCTCTTCTCATGGATGATGGTTGCTAGGATGAGGCCCCTCATGCCACGCCCGATGGGGCAAAACCAAGCTTTGTTCGTCAAAGGCCATTACATACAGGATCAGGTTCTGCTCCTGTAGGAAGTCCATCACTTCCTCAAAGTAGTCAGATTCCCTGGGCTTTGCATTAAATTGGACATCACTAAAGCCTACGACTCTGTTCACTGGGCAGCTCTGAGGAAGGTGCTACAAGAAAAAGGGTTCACTAATTCATTTGTTGATTTGTGCCTTCAGGTTCAAAAGGTAGGACGGTACTCGCTAGACATCGATGGCCATCTTTGGGGGTTCTAAGGAATGGGCCACGGGCTTAGGCAGGGGGCCCCCCTCTGCCTGCTCCTCTTCCTCCTAGTGATGGACCTCATGCAAACTTATTGCATCGAGGAGGACATCCAAGGATTGGACATCCACGGTGTCCATTGCCTAACCGCCCACTACGTAGATGACATGATGGTCTTTACCCGCACCACCATTCCATAGGCTCGAGCACTTATGAGGGGTTTGGATAGGATGAAGCAAGAAGTCGGGTTGACCCCCAACCTTGGGAAATCCATGCTCTACCTCACCCATACCCACCCCGCTGTCCGCAACAAGGTCATATAGATTCTAGGGATTCTGTTGGGGGCAGAGGAGGACATGTACCTGGGCATCCCCATGCATAATTGGCACCGACAAAGAACCTGGCAGACGCTAGTAATGAACCTCCAAAAGTGCACAACACACTAGGCAAACACGTTTCTGTCCCGTAAAGGGAAAATTGTGCTATCGTAGATGGTGTTGGCTACCACGGCGAGATTCACGACGTCCATGGCCACCCCTCCTTCCAGAGTTATGCAAAAAATTGACACGATAATTTGGGATTTTTTATGGTTGGGGGGCAAGGGTGGACGGAAAATGCATCTGGTGTCCTAGGACACAACTGCATGCCCTCGACCAATGGGGGGTGTGGGCATTCTACCATTTGTAGTGGAAGTTGCGTTGGGCAGGTAGAGACTCCTGTGTTGATTTTCTCCGACAGTAGAGAACCCCCCCCCCCCCCCCCCCAATGGGTGCAGATTCTCCTACAAAAATATCATCCCTGGGTGGTGGCTAGGACAAATTCCCTGGTGTGGCACCAACTGTGCATGCATCTTAGCATGCGCATGAGCTCAAATGAGATCACCCTACACCCCCGGATGTTGCTCCATCATCAATTCCCAGTAGACCCCCTATGGACGCACATGTGGAAAGGTGTCTTACTAGAAAAAATCAACACCTTTGGGTGGCTCATCATACACCAGGTGCTTCCCGTTCGCGAGTGGTTGAGAGCACGTGGCATGATCATCGATACCACCTGCCCGTTGTGCAATCAGTGCACAGAGACACTCCACCACTTCATGCATGGCTTCCACGTGGTCAAGCACTTATGGCTTACAGCCAGCCTCCCCCTGCTTGACTTCTCGGGAAACTCGTTGACGCTGGTGGCACTATGGACCCTCTGGTGCACGAGAAATGATCGGGTCTTTAAAGGAATGGATCTGCCCCCACCTGCCACACTGGCCTACCGATTTCGTAGACTTTGGGGGGAAATAACAAAGGTCATGGGTACATGTGCATTCCTCGAGCCACCCACTACTGAACTTCAACAACAGTTGGTGTTTTGGCACTGGGTCACGCAGATGGGATGGACCACCATGGTGCAGTGCATCGCGGCCAACCCAGAGCTCGATGTTTAACCATTTTACACGAGCTCGAGTGGGGAGACCACCATGTTCAGGGGATGCCAAATTCGGTCTGATGCCCGAATCGGTTTGATGCTCTGGGTAGGGATGGGGTTTGGGGTATGCTGCCTACTAGAGGTGATGCTCGTGGTGGTTGTCATTCGCGGGGGACCCAAAGTTGGGGTTCATGGTAGGTGTGGGGCCAGCCGCTCTGGCCTACGCTGTACCGATGTATACCCTTCTTTTTGGGAATACAATTAGCTCAATTTTTTCCAAAAAAAAAAAAAAAATGTGTATGAAATTTTGCTTATGGAGGACAGATGATTTTTCATCTTGCAATTTTAAACACTGGATTGATATTCTAGAAATTGTCTTCCATTTGACGTAACCGACCTGTCAAACAATCTCGAAACAGAGGCTACAAGCTTATTAAATGAGCTGTGTAACAAAATTGACCGTAAGCTGTCCTAACTGGGTCCTTTTCTTTCGTATATTGCCTTTTTTGCGACGTCATCATGTTTTCATGTCATCATACGCATGCCATGCCATATTATGCCATGACCAGTGTATCACGGTTATTAAGAAAAAAAAAGTGTTTTCAAATCGATCAAATTCAAATTAGCATCTTTTTAAACCTATTGAAATCTCAATACACACTATTTTTATTGGGTGAAAAGAAACAAGGGTGATTGATGTATTTTTCCATTTATCTTCAAAGAAGAATATGCTTCTTTCATGTGAAATGCTCGTTGCAGAATTTAGTTGTGGTTCTGCTGTAAGCGTGGTGATCATGCGCCCTATCATCTATGCTTTTTCCAGCTCCGAGGGAGTCCTGCAAAGCTTTAACACATAAGTGTGGTGATCATGATATGGCTTTCAATGTCAGGAATAATCATACCTATATTTGTCATTTCTTTGTATCCGGCTTTTGTTTATAATGATAGGTGGGATTGGATTTCACTGATTGGTGCAGGCTTTATAGCAGAGATCGTGGAGCTCGATTCGTGGTGCCTGCGTATCAAGAAACGATATCGCTTTTCACTATTTATAAATTTTCAAATCAATTCCTTAAATCCATTAACAAAGTTTTATGGTGCTGGTTTTCAAATCTTACTCGAGAGCAAAGTCATCTACAAGTCATCTGGAATCCAGCAATATGGTCATGGAAAACTCTTATTCCGATGAGCGGTATGATTAATTGAAAATATCGCTATTTCTTATTAAAGGTGTTTTTGATGTTTTTCTTTCATTATTTTCCTTAATTAAACATGATAGGTGATAACATAACTTGATATGGCATGTATGTCCATGACACTCACCCAAAAATTTGACTTTTCCCACGTTCTAGGTGTTCTAACGGTCAATGGTATAGGCACTCCAAGTAAACTTTAGTTATAAAAATATTTTAAAAAATCTTAACAATTCTTGGTAATAGATCCAATGTAGTAAATAAATAACAAAAATAAAACTACCTACACATTACTCCTTAAATGTGCAATACCTTCTCTATTTGTGAATGAGTTACTGCAATTATAGTATAGAAATCTAATTAAAGTTATTGAATTATGGAGGCAAATTTACTAGCAAGAGTTTTGAACATCAATAGGATAAGTTGTGTAGGAAATTCAAGTAATGTGCAAAAAATCTATTACTATGGATTTTATATAAGTGGTGATGAATCATGTTTTTTAGTGGCTAAGATATCTTAGCCTCGATATTGGAGCCTTGATATCAAATCTCATGCTACATTATCGAATATCTAATATCATAGAATGCATGCCTACCTATAAATACAACATTTGGGCATACAATCCAAATAACTTTCATTCCACCCCTAGGTAGACTCTTGCAATTTTTTTTGGTAGTTTTAGCAATATAGAGAATGCCCATAGTGTGGTGTTGAGGAGTTGTATAGAATCTTTATTCGAGTGAAATGTACTTGGGCACAGTTCATGTCTTGAAATAAAGATCAAGATTGTTTTTCATCATTGCAACATCCACTTAGTTTTATTATTTTACTTAGCATAGTTTTTATTATTTTCTTAATTTAATCATTTACATTTCCAAGTACTTTACTTTCTTGTTCATTAATAAAGTAGAATGAGTATAACTAGTTTCGAGTGTTTAAGTGTAATCTTTTGGTAATCCCAGTAGTGTTATTGCTTAGTTAGTCCAGTAGCTTAATGCTTGGTAACTTAGTAATGGTTACATGAGCCTAAGATGTATATGGTAAGCCAGAACCAAATCCTCATCGCTCTAGGCTAGAGTAGATTTACCTTACTATCATTACTTAGACTTAGGACTAAATTGCATTCCCAATTATGTTTATCGCTAGGAGTAATTAGGGCTTAATAACATCATTTATCATATGCCTCACTTTGGACTAAATCATATGTGACAAAGATGCCACTAGTCCAAGTAGGAAGATAGTATCCTGCAATCAATGCTTAATGATCTAGATGCCACAACTAATACCATCCATGGAATTTGACCGAATCATGCATGAACTCTTATGGTTCATATGGTTGGGCATAGGGGTACTTGTAGCTCATCATTGGTGTTGTTGCTAGGGATTGGTGTTAGTTATCTAGATTAGTTATATTATAAATGATCATTATTAAAGTATTAAAAAATTATCTTTTAGAAAATAGTAATATTTTTTAAGTCACACACATATCAAATAAAACCATGTCTTCTTCACATAGGATCAATAATGCATCATATGATTAGAACACTCATAGGAGAAATGATAGGATATATAATGAAGAAAATTGGAATGAACAAACTCAAGCAAAGGTTTCATATGCTCAATTAAACCCTTACCACACTCAAATGCTACGTTCAACTAATGCATACAATCCTTGAGAATATGGAGTACATCCTAGAATAAGAAGGGCCTCGAGGCCTAGGACCTCCTCCAAACCTAGAAGAGATAAATCAATGGGCCATAAGGGAAGATACATTAGCCATGGTGATTCTCCCATACCTCAAAAGTCCTTCCTCATCAAAACAATGTCTTCCAATCTAACATAAAAGCCAACATTCATTACCACTCCAATGCAAAACATAATAGATGAACCTATCATTGTGGAGAGATAGGCAATTCCATGCATTACTAATGATAAAGAAGGATGTAGTTGTGGACCAACACTTCAAAATGTCAACATAGTCATGACACAAACCCACACTAATTATGAAAGACAAGTATGTGCACAAGAGAGAGCAAGGGCCACTAAACTAAAAGATACCTAGTGGTCACAAACCAAGAACCTAAAAGTGTTTAAAACATGCATGGAAACATCTGAACCACTTATTAATTTCCATTCTAAGAAAATGATCCCAATTAAGAACTTACAAATGGTACTAAACCATAATCATACACCAATAAAAAGAGGAGCTAAGAACTTAGATGATTGAAATTCAATTACCATCAAGATTACATGGGACAATAACTGAAAACTAAGTCACTAAGGATGGTATGTGAGAAACCTCAAGTGTATGATCTAGGGGAACTAGGATCCATTTTCCAAACACTTGTCCATGAGTTCAGTCATGGAGGAGACGCCAATCATGATCAAGGAATTAATAAGTGCTTTTCAATTTTTTTTTTACAATTTATTTTTGATTTCTAATTTTTTATTATGCCTTCTCAATTTCTTACCAATTTTCACATTCTTTGATATCTTTTCATTTTTTTATACTTTTTCATTTCTTAAAACATTTGCAATTCTTTGATAGTTTTTGCTTCCTTTTAATCTTTTTCCTTCTTAATATCTTTTACAATTTTTCATACTTTGTTTACATATTACTTTTACATATTTCTATCAATTTTGAATAAAACATATTGAATAAAACAATATGTAGTCCCAGTAAGATGAAAATTTCTCTATGTTATCAAATCATAAGGGACAAATTATTTGTACAATGAGACCACAACATCCATCCATCCATTTCAATAATAAGAGGTTCTTACCATGGTCATAATGATATTCTTTCCATCATTAAACTAAGAATAAACTTATGACCATTAAGCCTAGATTGAAAGGTGAAGAACCAAAGGGAAATGTGAAGGGTGTGAAATTAAGGGTATTTGTGGATTTTCTCATATTGCTACTATGAGTTCCATCACGTTGCTAAGGAAGTATTATATCCTTGTAGATCTAACACAAAAATAAGTAAGAGCACAATAAGTGTTGTCCTACCATGTCACTAGAAAGACATGTTACCCATGCCTAAAGGGAGTCCTCTAGTAAGGTTGACAAAGTTAAAAAAAATAAAATATATGCACAAGAATAAATTTCTGGGGGTCCCACTAGAAAGACATGTGAAGGTAGGTGGCTTGTCAAGAATTTGGAAAATAAAACATGTAATGAATAAACTCCTTCCTTGGAAAATAGACCAAATGGTAATACTCCTTGCAATAGTGATAGCCTTATGATTGTAAATCTAAGAGATGAAACAATGCGATGTCATTGGAAATTGGTTTAGACTTAGTTTGAATCTTGGAAAGAAGGGCTAATGATTACTTTAACCATTAATAAGATACAAGGATTTATTATGCATATGGTAAGATACCTCATGTCCTAAGTTTAGCAATGCTTTCTCGAGTCCTTTTTGCCTTACTACATATTTAATCATAACTTGTGGTTTTGTGCAATATAGCATTATTTTTGCAATTTGATGATATTAACATATGTGATAGGTACACCTTATATTCAAATCCTTGAGTGCCTAAGGACACCTTAGGCATGGTTATGTAAGGGCACTAAGGACTAGAGCTTGCTTTGGGAGGGATCCACTTGTATAACTCTTATATTTCATACTTGCCAAGTAATTCCACATGATCTTCTACCTTCCAAGATTATCTAAAACCTCTAATATACTTTTCATAATCTCTAATACTTTGTTCATACATAAAAAATTCATTACCCATCTCATGTCCATATAATAAAATCTTGTTGTTCAAGATTCCTTCTCCAGCAACTTTGAACACCAAATTTTTGAAAACTGTGCATCGTTAATGGCCATGATCCTCTAAATAAGCTTTACATCTTTCAAATATTTAATTTGACTTATTTTTTCTAAGAAAAATCAATGAAAATTTTGAACTTTTTAATGGTGATATCATATTTATGATGTCATGCATATAAAAAAAGTGTAAGTGTGTGTGTGTGTGTGTGCCCACACATAGGAGTTAGTGAAAATTTTCATCTCTCATTGTAGCAAGAGAGGTTTTTTTAGATTTTCCTTAGCCCTCTTGCACTAGCTTCCAAAGGTCATAACTTTTCCTTTGTACCTCCAATTTTCAAAATTCTTAAATCTTGGTAATCTTGGAGTGCTCAACTTACTTGTTTGAGAGGGGGGGAGGGGGAGGGGGTGGGGGGGCTGCAACATGAGGTGCATTGCTTAATATAGGTAAACAAAATTTGTGCATTGCATGATATAAGTGAAAATTTGTGCATTTCACAATATAAACAAATGAAAGTTTGAAACTTTCAACCAAAAATTCTTAACGCCCAAAGATATTGTAAGGGTTAGTACAAAGAAATAATAAGAATCTTAAACTTAATCAATCAAACTAAGGCTAGAAATATTCAGATATTACTCTTAATAGATCATATCAACTATTTTATGCCATAATAAGAAAGGAAAATGATAAAATATCATAAGTAACTAAAAGATATAACACCTAAGGGGTTCCTGTTTGAAAAGTTTTCAAACTCTGCAATTGTAATAAGATAGGAACTTGATCTAACCAAGGGTATGATTAAGGTAAAGAACTATTAAGAAATGATAGGAACACCCTAATAATTTCAAATCCTTCTTGATTGCAGATGCCCTTGAAGAGGATACCAAAAGAAGAACATTCATAAAATAGGAGTAAAAGACCAAGAGGCCATGGGAGAGACTGAGTGGGAGAACAAACCCCATAAGCAGAACACATAGAGAAGGAGGCTCAAAATTCCACAAGAACCTAAACAAGGATAGTATCTCATGTTGTGACTAGATTGCCTCCAAGTCATCCAAGAAGATCGATCATGTCCATGATCATTGTGGAACTAAATTTTTTTCCCTTTATGGAATCTACTCCAAAACTAGTGAAGACATAACTTCAAGCATCTCCATTATGGCTCACACTAATCAAAAGCAATGAATGGAACTTAGGAGAAACCTAACAATTCTAGCTAAACAAATAGGCTAATGCTATAGTAAAACTTGAAGGAACCTCTGTGTCATACTTAGTAGAAAGGACATATAGAAAAATTGGATAGGGACAGAAGAGGAGAAACTTTCCTAAAGCTTGATGAAAAAGAGAAGAAGCCAATAGAAGAGCCACCACCACTTGAAATATGAACTACATCAAGCCACTTTAATTTTTATTTTTTTTTTGTTTTTTTATCTAACTATGTCATTTTTGTACACACCATTGTAGTACTCAAAGCTAGTCAGTAGTTAGAGTTAGTCAGTAGTCCCATATATTCCCAATATTTTGTAAGGAACTTGTTCCTCCTTTTGTTCATTTGAGGACAAATTTTTATTCAATTGTGGAGTTATGATGAATCATGTTTTTTATCAACTAAGGTATTAGAGTTGTAATATCAGAGCCCCAATATCAAATCTCATGCTATGTTATTGGATATTCAATATTATGGGATGTGTGCCTTCCTATAAATACAACACTTGGATGCAGAATTCAAATAACTTTTATTCCACCCTTAGGTAGACTCTTGTAGTTTCATTTCATAGTTTTAGTAATAGAGTGAATGCCCACTATGTGGTGTTGAATAGTTGTATAGAATCTTTATTTAAGTGATGTGTACTTGGGCATAATTCATGTTTGGAAATAAAGATCGAGATTTCTTTTCATCATTACAACATTCACTTAGTTGTATTGTTATACTTAGCATAGTTTTTATTATTTTCTAGTTTAATCATTTACATTTTCAAGTACTTTACTTTCTTGTTAATTAGTAAAGCAGAATGAGCATGACTGGTTTCAAGTTTTTAAATGTAATTTTTTGATAAACCTAGTAGTGTTATTGCTTGGTTTTCCCAATAGCATAATGCTTAGTAACCTAGTAATGATTACATGAGCCCAAGACATGTTTAGTAAGCTAAGACTAGATGCTCATCACTCTAGGCTAGAGTAGATTTACCTTACTGTCATTACTTAGACTTAGGAATAAATTTCATTCCCAATTATGTTTATCATTAAGAGTAATTAGGGCCTAACAACATCAATTATCATATGCCTCACTTTGAACTAAACCATACATGACAAAGCTACCGCTAGTCCAAGTGGGAAGATAACATCCTATGATCAATGCTTAATAATCTAGATGTCATAACTAGTCCCATCCATAGAATTCGACTAGATCACGTTTGAACGCTTGTGATTTATATGGTTGGGCATAGGGGTACTTGTTGCTCGCCATGTGTTTAGTATCCTAATGTGATAGTAGCAATAGACATTAATGTTGTAATTCTCAAATAACTATAATATAGGTACACCTCAAGATATATAATCCAATTAGAACTTTATAACACCTTATTATTTGTAGCAATAGACACTGAATGACTATGAGATACTGTGAAATAACATGATTTAAAAATAAAGGTTGCCATGTTAAGCTTGAGTTGTGGTTTTGTTTTATTACCAATGCATTAGAAGGCTTCAACATGTACTTTTTTGGGTAATAAGTAAAGACCTTATTTGTGTTCCTACAATATAGCTTCCAATGAAATGGGGATCCACTATGTCATAGTAAGAAGAAACCTCAAAGGAAATGCATAGAGCTCCAATTAAAAAGAAACATTCAACATTTAATTTTATTATAATGATATTATCATTGTGAATAAATATTCTAGTCATGTTAGAATAAAATGATCATATATGAAAAAGAGTAAATGCATTGCTAATAAACTAATAAATTCAATTCTAAACCATTATTCACATTTATATTGGACTAGTAGAAAAACCTGCATTTCAGCCTAGGTATAACCACTCAAAAGAAGTTACGCTTTAGTTGTCCACTAATCCTCCTAGGATCCTACCTTGGCAAGGTGATGATCTAGCCTCTAGCAAAGAGCCTTCAAAAATAAACTTGTCATGACATTTTTTATACATGTTTATGAGTATATAATTTTTATGAATTGATATATAAAATTTTTTCTCAAATGATGAGGAGAGATACATCAAAATAATGAACCTAAATTCAGATCAACATAGAGACCTTCAGTGAAATATCATTTGACTTTCAACCATTCATCCTACTATAAGTTACAATACCCAATAAAAATTAAATAACATGAACCAATAATTATTCTTTTCATCATCACCATCTTAGCCTTGTCACAAGAAAATAAGGTCAACAACATGAATTCTTTTTTTCCATTTTCTTCTACGAAAAGGTCGATCTTTATTTATTATCAATTTCCTCAAATCATCTTCGATCAGATTTTCCTACATCTTCTTTAATCTTCCTTTCAGTAGCTTTCCTAGAATAGTGATGTAGTAACCGATTTTATATCTTGATCTTCTTTGCACATGTCTAAACTATTGAAGCCTTTTTTCTTATAGATTATTTAAATTAGAATCTACTTTAAGTCTTCCTTTAATGTCTGCATTATGTAGTTGATCTCTTTTAGTAACATTCAATATTCATTAAAGCATGCATATTTCTATCACATTGAATTTTTTTATGCCTCTTTTGTAATGTTCAACATTTAGCTCCATATAAGGTGGTAGACTTGATTACTATCTTGTGAAATTTTCCCTTCAATTTTATTAGTAATATTTTATTACATAGAACAATACTTGCCTATCTTCATTTTGAGAATTTTACCTTAATTTTATTTCTTATATCTTTATCAATTCACTATATGATTGGAGGATTAATCCTATGTAGCAAAACTATATATAGTGATGAATTTTTTCCCTTGAATTATTGCTTCTATCTCACCATTATTTATGTTGTTATTAAAATTATATTCCATATATTTTGTCTTACTTCTACTAATATTTAAACCTTTTGATTCTAAAGCATGTCTCCACTTCTCTATTTTATAAGTAATATTTTATTAAGATGTATCCACCCATACAACATCATTTGTAAATAGCATATACGAAGGGATTTCATCTTGTATTTTCTTTGTTAATTCATCCATAATAATAACAAATAAGTATGAGCTAAGCATAGACCCTTGATGTAGACTATTGTGACTAGAAAATTAGATGTTATTCGACAAGCTATTCTAATTTTAATGGTTTCTTCTTTATACATGTCTTGAATCACATTAATATATTTATTAGGAATATATTTCCTCTATAACGTTGACTAAATAAAATCTCTAAGTACTCTATCAATGCTTTTTCTAAGTCAATGAAGATCATATGTAGATTTTTTCTATTTTTCTTTGAATTTCTTCATTAATTGTGGTATTAAGAAAATAGTCTTTATAGGAGATCTCCCTAGCATAAATATAAATTGATTTTCTAATACTATTGATTCAAGTTTAAGACATTGCTCCATGACTTTCTCCCAAAGCTTCATGGTGTAGCTCATTGGCTTGATTTCTCTATAGTTTGCACAATTGTGTACTTCTTTATTTTTGTAAATAGGAATAATGAATTTTTTCTCTAATTATTAGACATTTCTTCATCCTTCAAAATGTTTTTCAATAATTATGTCAACCAAGAAATTCTTATATCTTCCAATCCTTTTCAAGGTTCTATAGGAATGTTTTTTGATCTAATAGCTTTTCCATTTTTCATCTTTGATAAGGTTTTCTTCACCTCAGAGAAGGAAAGTTCATTAACAAACCAAAATTTGGTTGTTCTTAGATATCTTCTCTTGGGAATTCTTNNNNTCATGTTGAATATATTAAGGAAGTTGATGAAAGAATTTTGGTAGAAGACAATGAAATTTTCNTCTCTTGGGAATTCTTCATTTAATAATTTTTGAAAATAAATTTTTCACCTATCGAAAATTTCATTGTCTTCTACCAAAATTCTTTCATCAACTTCCTTAATCTATTCAACATGACCAATGTCCTTATATTTCTTGTTTTTAATTTTTGCTAACTCATACATATATTTTTTCCTTCCTTTGTTCTTAATTTCTCATAAATGCTATCCAAGGCCTTATGTTTATTTTTGGCTACTACTATAGTTTCCTCCTTCTTTACCATTTTGTGTATTAATCTATTTTCTTGGCAACCACTTTACTACAATTGCTTAAAGCATTTTTTCTTATTTTGGATAATCATTCTCTTATATAGAAAATCTCTCTTAATAGTTAGAAAAAAATTTAGTTAGAAATATATCTATAAGCTCTTTTACGGTTATGTCATGAACATTGCATGCATATATATATATATATATGAGAGATATTTCGTACTCAAAGATATGCGTCTGTGCACTATGTAGTAAATCTTAATTTCAAATTTTTCTACATCTATAAGAAATTGTATGATTACAGGGATAGATAATGATTACAAGGATGATAAAAAAACGGTGCAAAGATGAAGATCTTTCTCCACATTCATCCCCTACAGTAAACTATATGGGCTAATGTATTCAAATTCAAAATAAATAATCTAAGTATCTAACATTTATATGAGTAATGACTATTAAAAATGCACATGCGTAATACTTGCTTTAAACATGCAGAAGAATAAAGCTTGGTTGACGTGACCTGTTTTTGCAATAACAACTTTGATTTCTTAATTTTTCGTAAAAATTAAACAGCAAAAGTTACATGTGCATTGTAATAACACATGGAATCATGTGAGATAAATATGCATGCAGCCACTAGTAAATGTGTCTCGGTTACAATTACATGCTCTGCAACATGAATGCATAGTAGCAACTTGGCATAGCTCTTATGCTATGTGTGATTCCCAAGAAAATTTCACGAACGGTTCGCGGTGGATTCGGCAATGCGTATAGAAGCATGTAAAATCCACATTGGATAAAATCTGCATTGGGTACGTAAATTATAATTTTTCGTGCAATGGTGTCTTGATTTTACCTATAATTTTCAATTTTAACATTCATTGTCCATTAAAATCTTACCTGTTTTACCTGTAAATCACTAAATCACGTCCAATCTTACTTGTTTTTATTGCAAATCATGTCCGTGTCCAACACCTTTTATTGACAGACTTTGCCATAGGAAATTGGATGCTTCTATTTTGCCAGACTCTCCAAACCCTTGTATTTCTGATTTCTCTCTTTTAGCTCTGAAATTCTTTGTTTCATCTTCAGTCTATCGTCTGATTTTCTATGAAAAATATCCAAAAAGAAAGGTCCAATTCTTTTCATATGGATGGACAACTATGGCATATATAGTGTATAAGAGCTATGGTGTGATTTTTAGGTTCCCAACCGATTGTTGCCCTTTTTCTTACTTTAACCATCTGTTTATTTGGGGTGGCTTGCATGAACCTTCACTTCCCGAAACCTACTTCCAAGTTACCTAGTCTAGCAATGTTCGTGATATGTCGAGTCCTTTTTTTTATGTATATAAAAAAACAATCTCACTTACTAGTTGTTTGGTTCAATCATTTTCTTCTTTGAGGTTCTTTTAAGATTGTCAATTTTTTCATATTTGATTACAATATGTTTAAAGAGATAAAATATTTGGAGGTTCTCATTAAATCATTTTTTTCTGATCATTCAATGCCTACGTGAAATATTTCCTTTTTGTTTGTACTTTGATTAAATACAACAAGATTAATGGTCCAATTGAATATTAGAAATTTTCTGTCCCTATCTTTATTTGACATTGCAGAGTTTAATGTTAGGGCAAATGCTTAAGAAAATATACTGCAAATTTTAGCGAAAAGAGAACAGATTCTCTTGGCTGAATATTTATTATACTTTTCATCATTTACCAATTTTGAAATAGCTTTTTGTTCCGTATGCAGCCTACCTCATCGAGACCATTCTTTAATGTTTTAGATAATTGAGTTTTTATTTTTGAAGTGTACTTAAGTTCTTAGTGCAAGGATGTCTTGCTGCTTTTTTTAGGCATATTAGAAAAAATAATTACTAAAGTGGTTTTGCATTATCGTTAAGCTTTTAGAAAACATTTCACTTTAATCAGTTAATGCCTATGATACAACGTTTTGTTTGGTTTCTAGTTTAATTATGGTTATGACAACTTTTTTTTTGGGTTGGTTAGTTTGTTTCTTTTGATTAAAGCAGCAGACCAAACCCTACTTGCAGTCATCAGTCAAATCCCTTTTGCATGTGTTAAAGTTGCTTTCACTATTCTTCAACTTGGGCTTTATTCCTTCATTTAAAGAAGCAATTCTTTCATGATGTCATATTTCATATTTTATGAAATCCCACCCTTGTTTCAACAGTTATTAAGTATATTCGTCTATGATTTTTAGTTTTTCTTTTATTCTTTATTGAAATTTTATCTTATTATTTTTAAATTTATCACTATTTTGTATTTTCAAATTTTTCCCTAACTCTATTATTGTTTTGCATTTTCAGATTTACTGCATTGAATGATATTTTACTGTTAAAGCTCTTAAGATATTTTTTTAAAAGCTCTTTACTAACAGAAAAAGAAAAAATAGATACCTTTAGTCACAGTAATTTGGGCAATTGGTAGGTATATCTATTTGTAATTTTTTTAAAATTCATTTTAACTTTTGTGAAGAGTAGCAATCATATCTCATTTTCTAATTTTTACCATTAATATTTATAGAGTCATAAAGATGAGCTCTATTCAAGACATAGATAGCAATGAGAATGAAATATATAGTACTGTATTGGAGGAAAATGCATCGCAAGAAGAAAATGTCTTAGATTGTAATGTGGAAATTTTGAAACCATTTGCAAAAGGTAGATTTATTTTGAAATCTCCATTAAAACAATTCGTAACACAATTAGAAACTTGTAGGAGTGGAGGAGGTGGAAGCAAAAGATAAAAGTATAATGTATGTAGCCATAAATTCACTGCAAGTGGTACACGAATACATCATCATTTCTTTCAGACATTAGAAAATAAAACAGGAATAGGTGTTATTGTATGTAAATTTCCATATCCTGATATTCAAAGAGCTATGTATGACTACTTTTAAGCAAAGACTATGATAAAGAGCATTACTGTGAGTATTCAAACATAGAAAAGTAAGAACAAGACAAAGGATGTTGTACAACCAACAAAAAGAAAAGTGCTTAAACAAACAAAAATAAGTTTTCAAGTTGAAAAAAAGAAATAAAAGTTGATATCAGTATTGCAAGAATGTTCTATGCAAATGGATTACCATTCAAATTTGCACGTACTCCTTCATTCAAAGAAGCAATTCGTTGTGCCATTGAAGTAAGTAATATTTTTAAATTTTAAATTATCATTTTTTATTTAAAATTATTAGCAAAACTAATATTTTTATATGGTAGGTCCATCTTATATCCCTCCAACTAAAGATAAAATTCAAAATGTTCTTGATGAGAGGGATGAACTTGGCATGCAAAGTGGTTGTTCTATTATAACGGATGGATGGACTAATATTTGTCAACGTCTATTAATTAATATTATAATTAGTTGTCAACTTCGACCATTTTTTCTTAATGCTACAGATTGCTCCAATCATATAAAAGATGCTAATTTTCAAGCCAAATTATTAGAGACAACAATTGCAAATATTGTTTCAAGCAACATTATTCAAATTATAACAAATTCAGCTCCTGTTTGTAGGTGTGTAGGAAAAATGATAAAAATGATTCATCCAAATATATTTTGGACTCCTTGTTGTATTCATTCTCTAAATAATACACTTTGTGATATTGGTAAAATTGAGTGGGTGAAAAAGCTTATTATAGATGCAAGAGACATACAAATTTTTATTTGTAATTATCATTATTCAAATTCCTTGTTCAGGGAATGTAGCAAAAATAAGAATTTGAAAAAGCCTATAGAAACAAGATAATAGAATACAAAAATCTATATTGAGTGTTTTTAAGAAATTTGATTTATTAATGCTAAACTAATTATAAATTTTTTGAAACAGGTATATTTCATATTTCATAATTTTGGAGATAATGCAAGAGATACAAGAATCATTACAAACAATGGTTATAATTAGTAAATGGAATAACTGGGAGGAAGCGAACACAACTATGGGAAAGAGTATTAGAGAAAAGATTTTATCACATGAGTAGTGGAAATAAATGAAATAAGAAATAATTTATTTGAAATATAGTTCTTTATTTTTTTATTGTTTACATCTTTATATCTTATTAAAAATAAGTATTTGTTATATTTTAGGAGGATTGTTAGCATGTTGCAACCTATTGTTTATTTCATTCATTACGCTGATACAAATAGATACACCTGCATTAGGAGAAATTTATGAAAATATGTTAACAGAAATTAAAAAAAAGGTTATAAAAATGGATAGCTCTCTTGATTTTTATAATGCTCAATTACTTCCATTAATTCTAAAAAGATAGAATGTTACAAATACCCCATTTCATATGGCTGCATATGCATTAAATATTAAGTGGTATTCTTCAAAACATAGAGATAAAAATCCAACAAGGCTTTGTGATGATTTTGATGTAAGAACAAGTTTTTTAGAATATGTTAAATAGTTATATTCACCTTGTGAGGCTAGCTTAATTAGAAAGGAATGGCTTCAATTTACTAAAGGACATACAAAAGCATATAAATGTGAAGATGTTATACTTGATATGGATGGAATAGCTTAAGAAGATGTAGCTAGATGGTGGAGTTTTGCATGGTGGAGATACTCCTAAACTTCAAACTTTAGCAGTGAAGCTTCTTTCTTAGGTAATACAATCAGTTTTTCATTAAACATATAACAAATATTAATACGTATTAATTTCCTTAATTAATTTATGAAATGTGATGTTTGAATACTTGAAATAGTGATGTTTTATATATCATTATGCATTCTCTAAACACCATGATTAGTAAGCTATTAGGTCTGAAGCTTCGAATGAGTTTGTTTATTGATGAAATTTTGAATAATTTATAAAATGAATCTTTTAACAATGCAAAAAAATTATTATTGTTTTTATCATTTATGTAGGTTGCATCTTCTTCTACTGCTGAAAGAAATTGGTCAACATATTCTTTCATTCATTTGATCAAAAGAAATAGTCTGACTCCAAAAAGAGCTGAAAAATTAGTATCTGTTCATAGCATGATTAGATTGGAAGAAAGAAAGGAAATATAGGCAATCACCTACTCTTTGTTGAGATGTTAATCCAGAAGATGACGATGTTCCAATAGTTGATGATAGAGAAAGTTATTCTATTGACTTAATTAATGTTCCTAGAGCAATGAATCTTAATATTGGTGATTCAATCCTTTATGAAGATGATTACCATGCAAATGATATTACTGACATAGAACAAAATGAAGCACGTTTTACAAATTTACTCTTTAGAGTAGAGCAAGGAGAAAATATGGGCTAAAATTAGAATTTCNAAAAACTAATATATTTAAATTTTCTCTATCACGTCCCCGGCTACGTCCCCAATTTTTCTTTCTTGAGGCACACGCACCCAAACATGTTCAGAATCACAAATCCTGGTTTCCTCGCGTCCACGAATCAGATTCTTTTGATGCATAGCTCTTATGCAAGGTGAGATGAGGTAAGGTGAATTGCCCCTGTTTTCCAACATCTGCTGACACACAAATCCTGCTTAGTAACAAATCCACTACTTTTACTTATTTACAGGGATAGCTAGCTTTTATAAATAGTAATTCTTTAGGTACCTTAGCGACAGCAATGACAACGCTCACTTAGCAAACACCTGTACGCTCTAGTGGTAGTAGTTTTAGTGATAGCAACGACAGAGCGTATCACTTTGCATGTAGCCATTAACAATTTCTAGGAGTCATTCCTGACAAAATGGAGGAGAAATGTCAGGCTGCTGTTTGGTTGAGAGGAAAAACTAGGAAAGCTGAAGTTTCTATTATGCCTCACAAATGACAATTTCTGCCTCAGTCAAGCGTTTGACTCCCCCACCGGCATTTCACAGAAGCTCTTTATTATTGAAACTTCTATGAATACGATGAAGGATGTATTAAGCTCTTTATTATGTGAAAGGCAAAGATTTCCCTTACTTAGACCTTCAGATCTGTGCACGCCACTGCAATTAAAAGATTCAAGCTGCAACCCAGCAGATTGAAACTCAAGTTGCAGTAATGGAGTTACAGGGTCTGTGATAGTAAACGCGAACGAGGTGGCATAAAGGGCAAGCACAACGGAACCTATAACAAGGAAGATTTGCTGATATTGCAATACCGATTTCATAGTAGTGGCTAGCTGACAGGGTATTCTCACGGTTCTCTCTCTAAAGAAAGCTTGCACCATAGGTTTGGAAAATGCAATGATTAAAAACTCGGAAAAGTTCTCTGCTGGGTTTGAAAAATGAATAGAAAAACACGTGGTGATTTGGATAATTCGGTGAAAAACCTCGGCCATAGTTTTTAGGGTAAAGCCATATTATAACTATTTAACATACTCATACTCCTCAAATATATGATTTGCAGCATAACCAATGTTTTTAAAGATACTTCTTCAAGGTAAGTTCTAGCACTAATGCAAAAGCAGAGCCTGAATTACCAGATGAAAAATCCGGTAAATAAATAATTTCAACAAAAAGAAACTATCCATAAATTGGTAGATTTATGTGTTACCCGTTGTTTCTTTTATTTTAATATTTATTATATTTTATATTTTAATAAAACATTAAAGCGTACTCTACTATTCCAAATGAAAGATAAACCACGGCTATTTATGTTTAGTAGTAAATCATTGATAAAGATGGAGCATGGTGTTTCTAGTCTGCTGTAAGTTTAAGATGGAGCACGGCTAAGAAATAATATGCAGGTTGTTTCGTTTGCTCACAGTTTTTCCTAAATGTGTATTTGTAATTTTTATTTTACTTTTTTTTTTCTAAATGTGTATTTGTAATTTTTATTTTACTTGTTTGAAGTTACATTTTAATCGACAGATTGATCGAAATTCTCCCAATTCATGTTGTTAATCGCAGAAAAAATTCAAAAATCAAAAAGGTTTGAATCGCGAGTCAAACCAGGAATAGTTCAGCCGGCGATAACGCCGCGTAAAAAATCCTTGGGAAAAATGACCAAGTACTTGTGCTCTCTCTAACGAACCAAGCATTGGGAAAATCTCTTTTCCTAAGTCCGTCTGTGGTTTTAGGTTTGCACCACTGCCTAGCACCCACATTATGATCATTGATGTCTCATAATCTTTTATTTACTTTAATATTGTTTTGGATAAGCTTCACGTCAAGTCCCATGAGTTAACATTCTAGCCTATATCCCATCAATGCATATTTCCCATCCACAAAATTATTGAGTTCCAGCTTTTTCCACCCGTCCAAAATTGCGAACAACATGGTTGGGTTTGTGGGAGCATATTTTCACGTGATTGTTGAAGGTGAAAAAATCCAATTGAAATTTTCAATAACAATGATATAAAATATTTCACATTGAAAGTTTTAACTTATTGTATGTAAATGGAAGGATTATCGGCTCACCTATATTTTCTTTTATGTTAATTGAAAAAATAAATTTTTTATGGTTTATTACTTGCACATAAAAGACTGTAAAGCATATACGTCATAACAATATTATTTCCTTTCATTTTAGTATTAAATATATGTTTCAAAATACTATATCAAAAATAGAACTTTAACGTAAAAAAAAATTAAAATAATTGAATTAGAAATATGTATATATGTATAAGGTAATTAACAAGAATGTATTTGAATTGAAATTATTTTGATTAAATATACACCATGATACATTAAAAAATTTATAGAGGAATATACATTCCTTTAAGTTTGACAAGAGCTATTATTAATCATTGAATAAAATAAACCCAATTCTCACTATTCATTAATGAATAAAATAAATGTAAATTTTTACATTAATAATTATGAAACTAAAGTTTACTTATCTTCACTAAGACTCAAATCTATCAATCAGAGTAGTTTTAGAATTTCTTTTTTATGGAATTTTTTTAATTATAACTTAAATACATAAAATATTAATACAAAAATCACTTGAAAAATCCAAACATTTATAAAATATTTTTGGTTCTTTTCATAAAACTCAAATATCTAATAATATTTTTTAAAATTTCCAATTTATGTTAATATGATAAACAAAGAAAGTTTCTATTCAAAATAAAAAATACTTAAAAATATAAACTTTTTCTATATTCTTATTATTCACTTTCGATCATTTTAGTTATGATATTTTCACAACTTCCTATAGCCTTATGTAATATCTCTTGAGGATTTAATAAAACATATTCATCTTATTTTGAATAGCTTTTTCAATGAAAAATCTCTAATAATATTTTTAAAAATTTCCAATTTGTGTTAATATGATAGACAAAGAAAGTATCTATTCAAAATACAAAATACTTAAAAATATAAAATTTTTCTATATTCTTATTATTCACTTTGGATGATTTTAATTATGATATTTTCACAACTTCCCATAACCTTATGTAATATCTCTTGAGGATTTAATAAAGCATCTTCATCTTATTTTGAATAGCTTTTTCAATGAAACTTTTCCCTTCAAATTGAGGCTCATTGGTTTTATAGCCTTGAAACAGTATTATAAAATACATAGCTTATAAAAAGGATAGAAATTTATGAAATCTTTTTTCTAAAAAATGGTAATTTTATGTAGTGTTTAGGTTACGTATTAACTTTTTTAAACAAGAATCCATAAAAATCATATTTCAATCATGATTGCTAATAGAGCCATCATTTATTACATAATTTAAGAATGTCAAAAAAGGGTGTAATATCCTTCCATGTTTAACAATCTTACCAAAATATATAAAAAATAAATTTATTAATCAAATTTAATATTAATGATTATAAAATATGTAAGTTGTAATGAAATCATATAACATACTTTTTTATTAGCGATTCTAAGTCCTCTTTGAAAATGTCTTCACTATACCTTAACTATTACGTATATCCATTGTGTTAGCCTATGCATCCTAGATAACCATTATCAACTATGCTTATGTGTCCCTAAGTCCAACCCTTGCATGTTAGTGGGCTTGTTGATGTGTAGGAGTGGGACCCAAGAACACTTACTTAAAGAAAAAAATTATTTCATTCTCATGTAGTTAAATAGCATAGCGCTATACATTTCAAACATTAAGCAAGAGGTTAAGGATTCAAGTTTCTTTTTCACTTTTAAACTATTGGTATGAAGATATGCTTAGAATCTTTTAGCTAGCAAAGCCTTCATAATGAATAATGACACATACATGATATATACTCTCCATGTTTGGTGGTTAAGGCACAATAGAGATACTTGCGTCATCTCCAACTAGCAACCTCTATAACTTCTTTCATGGTTTCAAAACTCCCCAATAAACATTAAATTATATAACCTAAGCTATTCTATAATATATCAAATATCATATAATAATAAAATAACACAAAATACCTAGTAAAAGAATAAAAGCACTTGAATAATATGCTATTAATGCTTTCTCTAGTACATATTATTAATAATTTGAATATTCCTAATTATTTTTCTAATGATGCATACATCGTACAAATTACAAGAAAACATATAAATTGTAAATAATATAGCCAAAATTACGTCACAGCAAAAAATAAACTTTGTTGTAGAAATATTACTTATTTAGATACTATGCATCACTATATTATTGAAGATATAAATAGCAATCAAACATTCTTCGAAATATAACCAAATAAGTTCATCAAAGTAATGTTAAAGAAAAATACAAAGTTAGATTCTTACCTAATAATATTTTCTCCATTATTAAAAATATTTTAAGCTACTACATTCATAAATTCAATGCTACCTTTTCATAAATTAAATTTATCCTATAACGGTAAGAATAAGTATAACGAAGTCATTAATGGGAATTTTAAAAATGCAGTTGTTGATAGAGGACACTAGGTGGGCACAACCAAACAAGATGACCCAGGCGCAGGAGACAAAGAGACCCAAGCACAAGAGAACGTGGAGACCTCGATGACCAAGGAGATCCAGATGAGCGCTACGAGCGACATGAGGGAGGATGGGCTGGAGGACTCGTAGGTTGCTCTCAAAGGTTCTAGAGAGTTCACTGGCTGCTCGCGGGAGGGGACGGTGTTGTTGATAAAAGTCGATCGATGGGCCATGGGCACGCTGAAACGGTTGGAGCACAGCCTGATCGACAAGTTTTTGTCAAAGGGAGTGAGGCCATCGATGGATTTGATTAGGAGATGGGTTAGGTCAGCTTAGGGGCTAGATACGGTGATGGTCAAATGCTTGGCTGACGACCATCTCCTGTTTTGCTTCGCCTCGGTGGTGGATAGGGAACGCATCCTGGTGGAGGGGCCTTGGTTTATGGGGAGCGGGGGTTGGTGCTGGCACCCAAGCACCCAGGAGTGCACTACGATAAAGACCTATTTGAACGGGTGCTAGTTTGGGTTCAGTTGGATGGTCTTCCCCTCGAATACTGGTCAATGAGTTTCCTACAATCGATGGTTGCGTTATTCAGTGAGTTTATTAAATTTGACCAATTCACCGAGGCGATGGACCGTTTGGCCTTTGTGTAGTTCTGTGTGTGAAGGTCCCTTTGCTTCAAGGACCATGTGGATGAACTGGTGCTGGACACCGACCTCAGAGAAGAGCAGGTCCACGTACAGTTTGAGAATCTACCGACAGAGGTCCCAACCTTGCCTGGGATATCGTGAATGGGGATGGCCCTACGGAATAGGACCGTACCACCTCCAAGCTTCACGACGGGGGTTGGCAAATTGTCAGAAAAAAGGGCTAGGAGGCCAACAAGAGCTCGATGGTGCCCGCGGGTGTTGCAAAGAGTAAGGTGAGGGTTCCGCCTCGTAAGAAGGGGCTTACACAGAGTAAGGTAGGGGCAACCTCTGGGCTTGGTACAACCATCATCGACCACAGTGGGGTTGGGGGTGGGCCATCTGGGGCCTCGCGCAGTGGAGGACCTTTGGCTAGGGGCTGGGACAGCAAACCAGGCATGACGGGTAAGGCTCTATGTGGCACGCTAACTGGGATAGGCACCCTAGCGGGGGTGGATGCCCTAACTGATGTGGGGACCAAGTCGAGCTGCAAGGGCTCATCCAAAACCCCCAAGATTCGGGGGGGGGGGGAAAGATTGTCATGCAGGGGATAGACTCTACCACTGCTAACCAACTAGATCACCACTTGCAGGGGTTTAGAGTGGCCCAAAATCCTCACAGGTTCTTGGGGGGTGCTAAGCAAGAAGGGGATGGAGGTCATCCTACTGATGCCGAAGGTTGGACGCCTTGACGGTACCCAAGCCCAACACTAGGCCATGCAATTGTGCATCAATTTGGGAGTGCAACCTATACTCCGAGAGGTTTACAATAGACGTTCGTTTGTGTCACCATGAAGGTACTTTCCTGGAACTTCTAGGGACATGGTACCTCGTATAAACGACATACCCTAAACTGAATGGTGTGCATTGAAGGGTGCAATGTAGTGTGTCACCAAGAGATGGAAGCTCAGGCATTGCAGTGGGTGGGATGGTGCAGACACCTCATGCCTAGTCAAGGATGGGTGGGAGGCCTTGTTGTCCTCACAAGGGTGGACTCATATTTTCTCGATGCATTTGATTGATGCATCACGATGCACCTACCGGGACTGGACGTCTAGATAACCAATGTCTATGGGGCCCAGGTGTGGCAAGACAGCATCAAGGAATTATCCTGGGTCACAGAGTTAGTCCCTCAAGGCTCTCGCTAGCTGCTCATCGGGGACTTTAATCAACGGCTCTACAATTAGGAGAAGACCGGGGGCTCCGCTTTGGAGCCCCATGGGGTTACCAAGTGCATGGTACTACTGCAATGCACTAGCCTCATTGACTTGGAGATTGCACGCTGCAGGTGCACTTGGAGAAATAGAAGGAAGGGCATAGCCAAGGTGTAATCATGCATCAATTAGGTGTGGATCAGCAATGCGATCCTATTAGATTGGGAAGTCCATGCTTATGGGCAAGATCGGATGGCCTTGGATCACAAGCCCATCTTTTGTTACCTGGTGAGGGCCCCACATCCATTCAAATTTGAACTCACCTACCTGACCAAACCCTGGTTGGGAGAACTGTTCTAGTCTATCTGGCAAGGGTACAACGACACGAAGGAGCCATGTAACTTTCTCAAACATGGACTCAGTGCCCTCAAAATGTCAGATCAAGGCCCTCACCACTACAGACAAGTATAGCTTCAAAGGCTATCAGTCTCAACTGCAATCCTAACTGCAGAACATCTAGGCCTAGCAAGGACACGACGCTAGTCTTGTCTAAGAGGAACTCACCCTCTTAGCTGAGCTACAGACCCTACAACACGAAGAGGAGGAATACTAGCATCAACGAGCTCATATATACAGTGGCTCTAGGTCAACGACTATCACACGAAATTCTTCTTTACCATGGAAAAGGCACATCATGGGACTCGCCATCAAGTAAAATGAATGCTGCATAGCCTCAATCATGGGGAAAAATCCCACTCAGCGTCTGGCTTGGATAAACTGCTACACTACTAGCAACAGGTGTGGCAATGGAAAGCCACAGATCCCATATCAGTCAATATCCCACAGATCCTATCGATGCCAACAACTAGTGCCTCATGCAACCCTTCTCATGGGCCAAACTCCATAACGCATTGTAGGTCATGCCAGCAGATAAAGCCCTGGGACTAGATGGGTGGCCCATCAAATTTTTTTGTGAGTTCAAGGACTTACTCGGACCTAATCTGCTAGACACGTTCAAGTGTATCCTCGCATGGAAACAAGTATGCAATGAAATCAATTGTTCCAATGTAGTCCTAGTTCCGAAGATGGTTAACCCCACATCCCTTGGGCAATTTTGTCCCATTGGTGTCTGTAACTCACTCCTACGGCTCTTCTCACAGATGGTGGTTATTAGGATGAGGCCCCTCATGCTGTGTCTAGTGGGAAAAAACTAGGCCACATTCATCAAAGGCTATCATATACAGGATCAGGTCCTACTCCTACAGGAACTCCAGCACTCCCTCAAAATAGCCAGATTCCCCAAGCTTTGCATTAAATTAGACATCATTAAAGCTTACAACTCAGTAAGTTGGGCTGCCCTTAGGACGATGCTATAGAAAAAAGGGTTTACTAATTTTTTTGTGGATCTATGCCTTCAGGTTCAGAAGGGAGGGCGGTACTCGTTGGACATTGATGGTCACCTTTGGGGGTTCCACAGGATGGGCTATGGGCTTAGACAAGGGGATCCCCTATCCTCGCTCCTCTTCCTCCTGGTGATGGACCTCATGCAAACCTATTGCATGGAGGAAGACGTCTAGGGGCTGGACATCCATTATATCCGATGCTTAACTACCCACTACGCGTATGACACGATGATCTTTACTCGTGCCATCGTTCCATAAGCCCGGGCACTTACGAGGGCATTGGACAGGATGAAGCGAGAAGTGGGGTTGACCCCCAACCCTAGGAAATTTGCGCTCTACCTCACCCATACACACCCAACTATCCGCAACAAGGTCATCTATATTTTTGGGATTCTATCGAGGGATTAGAGGACACATAGCTGGGAATCCCCATGCACAACTGGCACTGACAACGAACATGGCAGGTGCTTGTAATGAACCTCCAAAAGCACATGACACATTGGGCAAATAAGTTTCTGTCCCGAAAAGGGAAAATCATTTTGGCGTCGACAGTCCTAGCCACTATGGCAAGATTTGTGGTGTCCATGGCCACCCTGCCATTTGGTGTTGTGCAGAAAATTGATGCGATTATTTAGGATTTTGTATGATTAGGGGGCAAGGGTGGGACAAAAATGCATCTGGTGTCCTAGGACAAGACTACGCATCCCTGTCCAGCGGGGGATGTTTGCATTCTACCATTTGTAGTAGAAGCTACAATGGGTAGGCAATGGCTTCTTCGTCATTTCTCCCCGATGTTAGATGACCCCCCCCCCCCCCCACCCCCCCCAATGGATGCAGATCCTACTATGAAAATATCATCCCTGGGAGGTGACCAGGTCGAGTTCCTTGGTGTGGCACCAACTTTTCCTACACATCAGCATGCTCGCAAACAAAAATGAGGTCACCCTACACCCCCGGCTACTACTCTAGCATCAATTCTTTGTAGACCCATGGTGGATGCGCATGTGGAAAGGCCTCTTACCAGAAAAAATCAAGATCTTCGGGTGGCTAATCTTGCACCAAGCGCTCCCCATTTGCACATGGATGAGGGCATGTGGCATGCTCATCAATACCACCTGCCCAATGTGTAATCAGTGCACAGAGATCCTTCACCACTTCACGCATGAATGCCACGTGTCCAGGCACTTATGGCATACGATCGGCCTCTCCCCGCTCAACTGCTCAGGAAATTCGTAGACGCTAGTGACATTGTGGACCCTCTGGTGTGTCAAAAATGATCAAGTCTTTAAAAGAATGGATCTGCCCCCACTTGCCACGCTGGCTTACTGATTTTATAGACTCTAGGGTGAAATTACTATAGTCATGGGTATGCATGCCTTCCTCAAGCCACCCGCTACTGAAATTCAACATCAACCAGAGCTCTGGCACTGGGTTACATGGATGGGATGGACCACAGTGCTACAATGCATCGTGGTCGACTTGGAGTTGGATTTCCAGCCATTTTACTAGAACTAGAGGGGGAGGTCATCGTGTTCCATGGGAACCAAATTCAGGTGGTTGTCGAGGCTTTGGCTGTGACGATTGGTGCACCCACAATGGGGGATCGGATTTTTCTGGTTGCGAGGTCCCAAGCCATGGTGGCTGATTTCTTTTATGGTCCCATCCCCCGGACAGCTAGCAGACACATTAGGGGGATGGCCCTCCCACCCACGTGCTAAGCCATGGTGACGTTGGTGGAGGGTTGCTTCATTTAGTTGAGCTCATATCAAAAACTCAATGGGGTACATTTTTTGTTCCTCTAGAGCATGCACGCTGAGACTCCTGTCAACCTCCCACTTCCTCTGGGCCTCTTTGCAATGACGACACCTTGGCAGACATCCTAGGGTCATGTATGCCCTCTGGCAGGTGGGTACCCCGATCCCATAGCTTTGTCCATAGCCTCAACTGGTGTAGGTGTATCAATAGAGGCAGAGGGGGCCTGGTTCCTAGGTGGGGAGAACCGCAATCTTGAACAGGACCTTGGTTACACCCCTCAGGAATCCTCAAGATACTGAAGATGCACAAGACGAGCTGGGACAAGTCCCGTGAAGTGATGCATCGATTGCAAACAATAGTCCTAGAGAAAACACTGGGGGGCAACTTCCTAACAATTCGCCACTCCCCCCACAATCATATAGCTAGATGCTTCTTTGAATCGAAAATGTTATTAGATATCATAGGATAGGCACTTCCTAGATAATTGAGGAAAATAGATGCTACCTAGCGGTAGGCCTTGGGGAGCCGGTTCTGAGACTCCAAACCTCTGAAGAAAGTCGGGGCTCCAACCACA
>MNCI01019447.1:147414-174144 GCA_015680685.1 Gnetum montanum | reverse complement strand
GTGTAGACATATTTTTACACACACACTTGTTCTCCAAGTTTGTTACGGATTGGTATAGGGATTATGTTATCACTTTGAAATTTTAGCCCACAATGGGATTCTTTATCATTATTAGTAATGTATGGAATTTTTTGTCTCTCCACAATGATAGGTTCATCTTTCATGTTTTGTGTTGGAGTGATAATGGTTGTTGGCTTTTGCATAGGATTAGGAGACATTTTTTTTTGTAAGGAAGGAGGTTACACTAGATTGTCCTTGTGCTAATTCTAATGAGATAGTAGGTCTACTAGTTTTAATCACATGTGTGCAAACTGTTATAAACAAAGGATGTTTTCAGGACTTTTATTGGATTCTAATAACATTATCATTCACTTGTATGTTCATGGCACAAGTGACATTATTTTGTTAAGGTTGTGATGTCAATCCTTCTTGCATTGTTGATTTTGGCACATGTTGATGACAAGTATGAGAGTATTGAGAATGTGATAGATGATCAGAAGTATGGGATGGTGATCCCATAGGAGATGTTATGGGTTGATGATATTCAAAAGAGTAGTAGTAGTGATTTGTGGCATAGGAAGTAGAACCATTTAGAGAAAAAGGATATTAAACATAGTATTCATAAGGGTCTAATTAGCAATAGGGATATTGTTGGTTTGATGATGGCATTCCTCATGATTGTGATTTTTTCCACTATAGTTGATAGTAGTCATGAGGTTGATAAGAAGTCCCATTGGGATAGTATTGTTGATTATAGGATTGTCTATAATTACCTTGTGGGTAAGGCAATATCATAAGCATTTGCTTTTCTATGAACTTGGGATTCAACGTAAAATCCCTAGACTCTTATAGATGTAACATAACTAGACAATAGGCCTTTAGATGTTCATATTGACAGATGTCACATCCACCATCCTTTTCTATTTCTAAGTCTACAACCTCTTCTACTACAACTATTTTTTCTTTTTTGCTGATAAGTATCCTTACCTATTTCCTTGTTCTTTTTTCTCTTCTTGTTTTGATCACTTGATTCTACTTTCTTTACCTTCTCCTCTATGATTTTCAAGTTCGTTGTAAGTTTTTCATTCATAAATTCCCACTTCTTATCTATCCTTGCCTTAATCTCAACAATAGACTTTTTTATTGACAAGGTTTTGTGTGAAATCAACTTATCAAGAGCTACCTCTTTTTCTTGATCATAAATATGGACCTCTTTTTCGTGAAGAGTTGGATCCCAATTATAGTCTCCTATACTCTCTTTTATACATAACTTGCTTTCTTCTTTTGCCACATGTTTAACTAGCCTTTGTATCTAATGGACTCTTAGTTCTAATAATCATCCTTGGGCATAGATCCTAAGGGTTTCCCTCATTTTGTTATGAAGTCTATCTATGATGTGACAAAGCTGCTCACTTTTAGAAAATCCATGGCCCAAGTATTGATGAAATAGAGAATAGTATCTGCCTAGGGCTAAATCAAGGGATTTATGTTTTCTTAATCCATTTTTGCATTTGTTTTCTTATATTGAACACTATAGAATAGGTTTGGTATTTCTCATTGAAGAGCTTAAGCATTGTTGCTCACTGGTTGATTAAATTTGGTTCCAACAATCTATACCAACTTTCAACTTCTTCTACTAGTGTCCTAGGGAAGAGCTTAAGCTTTTGCCACTTATTTTCAATATTTTTCAAGGTGCAAGCATCATGGAAGACTTGTAAATGTTGTTGTGGATTAGAATTATAGTCTCCCTTAAATTTATGAATGTTATTCATATAAAGTCATTCGATCTAACTTTCTCTTTGATGTCTATGAGGAATTATAATTGCCTCCATGATTTGTATCATGCTTTAAGTAGCGAACAAGAGTTCATCATCATCAGATATATCATGATGATCATATCTATTTCTATTTGTTTGATTATGATGATCTTGTCTATGCTTTGTTTGATATATTGTATCTTGTCTTTAATTTCCATTTCTATCTCTATCATGACCCCTTGGTGGAACTCTATCTCCATACCTACACTCATCTTTGTTAGAACTAGACGTTAAAGATGAAGAGAAAGATGGTAAACTGGAAGAATCACCATGAATCCTATATTTTCTCATATGATCCCTTAGTTCATCTTTTCTAGGTTTGTTAGAGGTTCTAGGCCTTAAGGTCCTCCTTGTTCTAGGACTTGTTCCATCCCCTCTAGAACTATCCATGATAATTAGATGTTGTCTTTGATATCAAGGATCAAAATGAGTATATGAAACCCCTACTTGTAGAGGTTCACTCGAATTCCCTTCAATATAAGTTCTATCATTTCTTCTACCAGTGTTCTCATCATGCGATGGATTATAGATCCTATGTGAAGAAGACTTGTTGTTGGTTAATAATATGTATGGCTTAAAATATTAACTTTTCTTAAAAGATAAGTCATTAATTCTTTTACAATGATTGTTTGTAATATAACTAATCTAGATGACTAGCATCATCCCTAGCAATGGCACCAATGATGAGCAGTGGAGCATCCAACATTTTACCATACAAGTCACAAGTGCTCACACATGACCAAATCATAATTTGTAGATGGATAATGTAATATTAAGTTCATGATCATTGTCTTCCCACTTCAAGTTATTGAAGTTCAGGTGTATGGTTTTACTCTTAGTGAGGCATATGATTGATTGATATTGTAAGGTCCTTAATATTCCTAGTGGTAAACATGATTAAATAAGAGATAGAATTCTAAGTCTAGGTAACTATGAAAACACAAATCTATCTTAGCCTATAGCAATGGATATCTCATCCTAGTCTACCATGCATTCCTTGGACTCATGTAGTTATTTCTAGGATTACCAAGTGGAATTCCTACTGATCGAATCAAGCAATGCCACTACTAGGTTACTAGATAACTACACTTAGCACTTGAAACCAGTCATATCTATTCTGCTTACTTATAACATGTAAAGTAAAGTGCTTGAAATGTAAATGATTAACTAAGAAAGCAAGAAAATTATGCTAAGAAAACATAAGAAAAACCAAGTGGATGCTACAATGATGAAAAGCAATCTCAATCTTTATTAGTGATCATGAACTATGTCCAAGTACAATTCAGTTGAATAAAGACTTTGTATAACTACTCAACACCACATTGTGGGCACTCACATTATCACTAAGACTACAAAAAAAACTACAAGAGTTTAGCTAAGATTTTGAATGAAAATTCCTTATTTCTACACTTAACTGTTGGTATTTATAGGATTACACACACCTCAAGATGTCAAATCAATAATAACGTAACATGTGTTATGACATCGTATCTACAACATCATTATAATATCATACTTATGATATCACATTGCTAAAAAATTTGACTTTATTAACTACCATAATTTCAAATTCTCTAACATGGGTTACCAAGTCTTCATCATTAATTTTCCTAAAAATTAATAATAAATATGAATTTTTAACTTCTACATTTCATCCTTGGTGAAATACTAATGATCCTTGAGGATGAAACACCGTGGAAATTGCGAATCGGCCTAAGGTGAAGATTCACGATTCGGGCAAAAGTTTGTGACAAAAATCCAGAAGACAGAGCAAAAGGCGCGCAGCATCAAGTCTCCAAGTTTCTTGCAAATTTCAACCTTACTTGGTTTTCTCTCTTTACGCTACATTATGCAACATAGCGTAGTGTCGCTCAGCGTAACTCTGCTTAACATAGCCCGATATCAGAAAGTAACTTACTTCGGTGAATTTGACGAAGTTTAAGGACTAAGACTTGACACATATTCTGCTAAGTCTTTTGTTCAGGGCTAAGTTTATGCTCCATTACGCAGAGCAGCGTAGTGAGCTTCGAGGAAGTCAAAGTCAGAGTCTGAAGAAGCGCTGCAAATTGATTTCTTCCTTTTTGCATATTGGTCGCTTTATGCTTATTACGCTACGCAGCGTAAACAAGCGTGACTTATTGTAAAGTTGACCATGTTTGACGCTCTATCACACTTTGTGGTGTAAATGAGTGTAAAATAGCTTGAATCAACTACTCCCATGCTCTATTATGCTCTACCACGCTATGTAGTATAAATGAGCGTAATATAGCCTAAAGTCAACTAAGGTAGTACCAAACACGCACCTGCTATCCATACGCATAATACGCTCATCAGCGTATCGCAGCGTAATCATGAGGTGGCTTCAGTGGAAGTGGTTGACAGCGTACTTTGCCCTCTTTCCCAAAAATGTGATGTGACATGACCAGTTTCAACATAAATTTTACCAAGTCAACGGTATTTTGAAGGTTCGAGACACGTGTCTTCAAGGCCGTGCCTTCTCCAAGTACTACTAAACCTATAAATACTCCAGTTGGTGAAGAAAGAATGAGGATCTGAAGCTTTTCTTTGGAGGCATCACCTTTGAGCAGAGACAGAAGACATTTTTGAGCATTGCCAGCAGGAGCGATCAGTCTTTGGCAAAAATACAGTTCTCTCCATTGGCGATCATTGGTAGTTTGAGCAGAGACTACCGAAGACAAAGGGAGCAGATCAGAGATCGAGAGATCATCTGGTGCAATTGGCAAGATCTATTGATCAGAAACAGTTGATCGATAGACATCTAGGCTTGACCTTCTTTGCATCCCATCTTTGGCTTATGAGGTAGACTGAGCTTCATTCTATACTCCTTGTTGAGCAGTTTTCTTGTTATTTTGTGTATGCTTCGCACAAGATATGTGGAGTTTGCCATTGGAACTTTATATACAATATTCTCAGTCTTCAAGTCAAAACATAGATCTTGGAATTGCACATCTTTTTTAAATCTGATCCTCCTTGTCGCATTGACATTGCCGTTGTTTCAATTTATTTACATCTTTTTCTACTCCTCGCATGATTCATCGAATCAATTTGCTTTACGGAATATCTATATAATACATATATTATCGTAAATATTTTTCAATTTACTAATTGAGTATGTCCCTGTCTGATCGACAAGACCATTCAGGGCACCGTGGATTCGTTTTCTCCAGCACGGCCCTCGCACGGATCTGTGGTTAAGCCTGTGTACACGAATTTTCATTTGGTATTTTCCAGCTACCGACGTTTTCCATCGTTACAGTTTTCTGGTGCTAGAAGGAGGGCCTGAACCTTTGATCCGTATTTTACGGGTAGCCCTATAAGCGATCCATACCCACGTCTATAAAAACGTAAACGTAATACCTCTAGGGAAGTTTACGAAAAATCGTGTGGTGTAGATTAGTCACAGCAACAATTCCTTTGGAATCCTACAAGGTAAAAAGCCCAATCATAATTCTGTTTGGCCATCGCCTTTTAGATCCTATCATTTATTGTCATTAACCTATCTGAGAAATGGATTGTGCATATGCAGCCACTGCCGCTATGATCACCAACTCGGGTGCCACATCCGTAAATCCCATCGCCACCACCAGATCAGCTTCTGGTGCAATAAGACCCCAGGGACCATCGGGTCATTTTTTGAGATTACAGGGCAAGGATCTTGTATTCACCATCATGACTCCTGAAGAGTATAATTTCATCTATGTCAAGATCCAGGCAAAGCTTGCCCTTAGCCAAGCCGAGATTGAGGCAAAACGAAATTATGAGCTGATCCACAGAGGGGACCAAGATTTCACCCCTACCATGTATGAAATTATCCCCCTGACTGAACATTATCATGAACTCCTGACCCAACTGGTTATGGCTAGGAGTCAGACTACACGGTCCATTCTAGAACCTCAAAACGGGGAGGAGGAGGAAGATGAATTCGCAGCCCAGTCTAAACATGTGGATTCATACCATACCCTCAGCCCCCATACATACATAAATCCCCTGTTTCCTCTCACCGGAGAAGATGCCCATCTCAACTTAGTCATGACTACCCAAACCCATATGCCTGTCATCCCACAGACCACTACGTAATCCTCAATCTTACAAGTACAAATACCATCTCAAAATAACATGGGGCCAATCTCATCGCCACGTGTAATTAGTATTCCGTCAGTGGTACCTACGTCCACCACACCCCATTTCATCCCCCAAGTGCAAGCCCATGCTATGCCTATAACTTGCCTGGTGCAAAATTTGGTGCAAACCTTATCATCACAACCCACTACAAGGCAATAGATCGCAACCATCATTCAATCGCAGCGATCCACTCAACAACCCATGGCTGGTCAGTGGATCATGCTTGTTGCACAACACGATCAATTTGTGTTACACGATGTACAATCTTTAACCGCATCCACCACGGATATCCTGCAGATAAACACAAAATACCCTTACAATCTCCATCCTACACATTCGGAGGTAGCCAATTTCTCCACTCAACCTGGCCGATGGTGGTTTTCACAGGCAGCTCCGTCCGTGGGGATAGTCCCCGTGGCACCACCTGTCAACCAAGCCATCGCTCCATTCCCATTGCATGGCACTACTTTTTCAGTCCAACCCCCTACTCCTCCTACGCCGACTTCTTCATCAACAAGCCTGGATCAAGCTTTTTCACTTATTCAAACCCTCACTGAGGAAGTTAAGCGCCTTAAAGCTGCTAGCTCTGATACGATACAAATCTAGGATTTTTACCAAGATGATCCTATCAGCCCAGTGGTTCCTATGCTATCTTTGCCCCTAGGGATGTCCTTGCCCCATTTTACTAAATATAATGGCGAAGGAGATCCTAATGCTCACCCTATTACCTTCAGGTCTTAATCCTTGTTATTACAGCAATGGCCTCATACAATTATCTGTGTCTTTGCAATGTCTCTAATAGGTAAAGCCTTGGACTGGTATCGAGCACTCCCTCACTCTTCCATTTCAACCTTGGAAGAGCTCCTAACACAATTTGTGATCCATTTTAAGTACAATTTAAAGCTAGAAGTCATGCTATACCAACTTATGGGAGTGAAACAAGACCCACTTGAACTAGTCCAAAAGTTTATGAAGTAATGGAGCGCTACCCTAAATGAAATCCGTGAGCCTATCACGGATGCCCATTTGTTGGCTATTTTCAAAGGAGCAGTTAACAACTTCATCAAGTCAAAACTATATTACCTGGCCCCTCGCTCCTTGAATCAGGCTTTTGCCCAAACTAAGAGCATCCAAGATGCTGCTGAGGCTAGCAAAGACCCAGCATATGTGGCTTATAAAAACGCTAACAATAAGGGTAAAGACAAGGGTAAAGCAACAACAACGACAGTAGCTGCGCTGGCTGAGGGTGCTAAAAACAAGAATAACAAAAAGGCACCCACAATGTCTGTCGAGACCATGACTAATGCAAGCAGCACCGGCCAAGACACACCTATCCCTAAAAAGCCCCCCCCAGCCAAAGCCAAACTTCGAGCGCAAAGATCGCTCAAAATATACAGCCCTACCTATAAAGCATTCGGAACTATTGAAATAATTATTAGGGGTAGGATACATTCAGAATAAAAATGTATCTGAAAAGCTCTGCAACGTCACAGGTGTCATTGTGAATTGCTGGAGAATCATTCTTTAGCCCTACCTAACGAACTGCCAGTTCCGAAGTCTTTTAGGCTGAACCATTTTTGTGACTACCATCAGTTGTGTGGTCACGATACCGATTACTGTTGGGTGTTGAAGGACGACATTCAACGCATGATTGACAATGGTTCTCTGAAACTAGACGGCAGTAGTCCAACACGTCCCGAAAACCAGGCGTTGCATGTGTACAAAGACCCATTAAACGCAAATAACGCACCATACACAATCAACGTGGTAAGTACAAACAGTGAAGGGAAGGTACCACCTAAACAACCCTTTGTTTTACGCGTACCTACCAGTTCACCCTAGGGGGCAAGTTCTTCACCCGCAGTTAGCGACGTCCTGAGGCCACCCTTTGTTATTTGGACACCCTCTCCAGCTTTAACTGAGCCTCGCGTTAACAATAAAGCCACAGCCACATCCGTGCCTACTCCTAAGGCACCTTTTATCCTTAGGGTACCAAAACCACCGACTGCTCCTTTTACGCAAGGGCAAGCTTCTAATCAAAACCATCAACCTCCACCAAATAAAAAAAGGGAAGGAGATGCCTCAATTAATGCCACCAAAAACCATTCTACGCTAGGCTTCGCTAAGCCCAAGCCCCTGGCCTCTGTCCCTCGCCTCCACCTTATGGGTAGGACAAGGGTACAGAAACACAGCCACCTTCCCTCGGCAGGAAGAAAAACAACTCTCCGACTGACACTATTCCACCTTGAGAGATTCGTCTCTTAGGGTGAATGCAAGAAGACAGAGGGGATAAGCAACCCAGCCAAGAACGGGACCTCCTCGACGTATTTACACAAGTCAAACAGGCTCTAAAATAGAAGAACACAACATTGAGCCTCTATGACTTGCTTATAACATCTCAAAAATATCGTGAGGCTATGGTCCATATGCTGACATCCATACCTGTGGATGAAGGCTTATTAGTGGAGGAAGAAGCGATACATGCTATCATGTTTCCCTCCACCGCTGAGCGACCCAAACCTACCCCATTGACCTTTCATGATGAATCCATTAATGATGATCCTAAGAAAGGTCGAGTGACGATAGAACCCATGTTCATCACCATCCGGGTTGGTCAACATCGGATCCGGAGGGTGCACGTTGACGATGGCGTGGCTACGACTGTCATCCCTTATCCTATAGTGGATAAGTTGGGCCTGGTCAACCAGATCAGTCCTACAATGACATCGTGCCTGAAGTCATTCAATGGGGCATGAGTTCAAGTCAAGGGGACAGTGCATATCAATTTTGTGGTAGGGGATCAATTCCCAACAGATGTCACATTCATCGTTGTTGAGGAGATGCCCGGTTTCAATCTGATCCTAGGGAGGTCCTGGCTAGCCCAACTAAGGGTAGTTTCATCACCGATATACCAAGAGATACACCTACCTTATGCAGGGGGAGAGGTAGTAATACATGGTGATGAAATAACTCCTAGGACTGTCAATAACATCGAGGAAGAACGGGGTTCGGAGATCAAGATGCCCAAAAATCAAACCCATGTCCAGATCCCTGAATAAGTCGAAGTGAATGATGATAACCTAGCCTGGGCAGACCTACCATTTTAGGGAGAAGAGGATGATGTGGAAGAGTTAGGCCATAAATCTCCTCGTCCTTACACACCATTGAACGTAAAAGCCATTAAGAAACAATTGCGGGCTAGCGATTGATCTGAGTGGTATTTACGTGCACCGTTACACTTTTACTTTTTTTTCGCTTACACTTATCAAATTTGATTGTCAATTTACTTTAATATACATACATATTTACACTTTCTGTCCATTACGCTATTTACATTCCCCATTTTACGCCATTTACACTTCTTGACTTCTATTAGTCATATTACCACAATTACGCAGATATGTACATTTTTATCAATTACACTCCCAGACATACGCAGATGGTCCGTAACAACCTAAAACTAGTGATGGCCTGCAATGGCCTAAAACTAGCTAATCCATTTGTATCTTATGAAAACACTACATGATGGCCCGCAATGGCCTTAAACTAGCCACTACATCCTACAGTAATAATAACGCAACCTATTCAAAATCTTTAACAATTCTATTTACACTTTGTATGAATGAAGATATAAAATTAAAAGTTTTAAAGAAAATCTCATGATTAACCATCCCAAGATTCACATTGCCATTGTTCAATTTCATAAATAAAATTATGCGTGAATCATAATTACGCATCCCCTCTAATACCACTATCACCAGTATCCCTTAAGTCCGCCTCTAAGCCTAACAAATCGTCCTCGAGTGGGCAGTCCCTTTTAGAGACTATTCCTTCGTGAGGAATGTCATCTTCACAGGGTTCTTGCACTAACACTGGCTCCCCAAGAGGATGGTCTGCCTCATTACGCTCTTCTTCCTGAACATGCTCCTCATCCTGTTCACCTTCTTCATCCACTCCTTGTACCTACATACAATAAATACATAAGCAAAAGCCATGATAGGATAAATCAGAAAATTTAAATTCCATAACACTCTAACTTACTCGTGATGGTCCTGCATCCGCAACAAAGACCACAAGCATTGCATAATTTTGTCTTCGGTTAACTCAGACCAAACTCCATCCCCCAGAATAGTTCCAGCCTTCACTTTTCCTTTCTCCACGCTAGTCCTTCGGGGTGGCTTGGGGAAGAAGGTGGGGACTGTAGTCTCCTCCCCGAGAAGAGTAATTTCCCTTTCCAGGGATGTGCTTACCGTTACCTGCTCCTGGAACTTCTCGAAGGCCTTAGATGCGCCAATGACATCGAGGAACACCCATAAGGATTGAGATTCAACGACAAAATCTCGATAGTGCTAACGATAAGCAATACTTTCTCACTTATACAGATGCTTGTGATCTTTTTCTTTCTGCCCCCACTCTTGGACACTTGCGCAAAAGTCCTTCCAATCCTGGTTCTTCTGAGCCAAGAGCTCTATTTGCATCCTTTACTCCACCAATTCGCGGCTGGTTTGCATGCTATTCCTGATTGCGGTCCAGTAGCGAGCGTAGTCAATAACAGCTGTACACCAGTCCTCTTCATCCGTTCCTCATGCTTGCAGGAATTCACATCGTAATTTTAAGTCTCCAACCTCTTTGGTCAGAGACATCCTTTCTTTCTCTGACCTCTGCAGCCTCTTCCAGAGGTCTTCATTAACATTTTGACTCTCCCACAAGGAGCGGGTTGAGCGTAATGCACATTTACGCATTTCTTCATAAATGTTACGTGGCATAACCATGCCGTCCGATGAAGGCTCGACCGTGTCCAGGTCAATGGGCTCCATAGGGTCCCATCGAAGGCGAGCTCCTGATAACAAATATTATCAAACATAAATAAATATTATAACCTTATAATAAACTAAGCATACTATAGTCGTAACATACCAGCCCCAAGATCGAAGCACTCGAGGTGCTCGATCATATCACTGACAACGCCTTCCATGAAGGTAAACATATGAGGGAATTCCCCCCACACTCTGCTGATGATGATGGACGAGGATGCACCTTGTTCATCTGTAGCGTAATAAGTCAAAATTTCTAATTATTAACAGAATTCCTAAAAAATTCTAATACACTGATTACCTCTACCTGTTATAGTGGGGAGTGCATCAACGTTTTCCGCCTCCTCTCTCTCCTCATGCACAAGGGTCTGTGCATCACTTATTATAATAGTCAGGGCCTCCTCTTCCAAAACTGGGGCCCCTTCCCCACGTCGTAATATCACTGCCCCTGTTTCAGGTGTCAACCGCTCTGTAGGTCTCCCTGTTTATACCACATAACACATTTAAATAATTCAGAATACCTTGAATAAAGTTGTGTAACAACAATTGCCATAACTTTCACTATGTCTTTACGCTTACCAGGTAGAGATTTACTTCGCTGAAGCCTGACTTGCATAGTTCTACCCGTGCCACTTGTTGGTTCCATAGGCACCTCGGTTAAGCAAGGCCTTTTACGCTAAACTGAGGCATCTACTATCTCTGCAGCTAGGCACTTTCCCCATGATGCATCACCAGTGTAAGTGGGAAGCACCCCACCTATGCTATCAAGGCCCCACATTTGAGGTGCCACCACATCCCTAGTCGTTATAGAGAGTGACTTCCCAATTTCCTCCAGAGGATCCTGTGACTAGGTAGTGCCGAAGAGATGAGAAATTCAAGGTTTGGATAACTGGTCTCGGTCCTATAGCACCTAGACCCCATTCCTCTGGACAACCAAAAATTCGGCAAAATGCCACAGGCAAGCTATGAAGAAGGTGAAGTGCACACTGAAACGAGACTCGAGCTTTTGGCAGAGCCTGATCATTTCAATGCGTAACCCCTCAGCGAAATAGCTTGCCCAGTCGAATTGGGTCCCTTCCTCCATCACCTCTCACATAATATGGGCATGTTCTATAGTAAATAACTTTTCCTACGAGAGTGTTTTGGGAAAGGCTCGAGCTCGGAAGAGGGGATAAATAGTCTTGGCGACCTCTAATTCAATCTTTTCACAAGGGATCCCCTTGGTTTCCTTCTTAGTCCCCAACCACTCCTCAAGCTCTTCCTGACATTTGATGCTTCTCCTCGATTTTTCCTCTATGGGAAGACCATCAGAGGGGATGCCGAAGAGGTCAGTAAACAACTGAGCATTGATATCAAAGTTTACACATATGTAACGCACGCACGTGCAAAAATGTTTAGCTCCCTCGATGAAAGAGTTAACCAAGGTTAACATCTCGCTTGCGGGGACATCAGGGGTTACGGCTAGGAATAAATGCATCAGCCTCGCTTCCTGTAGCTTGGTGACCAATGCAACTAGGGCCGCCGTGTGGCCGAGCCAGTGTTGTGCCTCCATTATGTCGCCATAATGGAAGAGGAGGGTGTTCGCCTCATGACCGTAAATCGTGATGGTAATCTCCCAGGATTCCCTGACTGATGACACAAGGCACATGTCAAGATAGTGAAAACACTGTTACGCAACATTTCAAAACAAAAAAAATATAATATCCTGTAATTAATAGCAGCAACGAAGCCTTACCAAGTCCAAATGGCAAAGGAAATGGAGGGAGTTTCCTTTGCACATCCACGAGGGTGAGGGGTGGGTTCAAAGTCCATTCCTCATGTAACCACCCGAGATTCTAACAATTCTTGAAGGAATCAACGTAACGGGTGGGATACTCTAGAATGTCGAAGGCCATTTGCCCCATTACACCGGCGCGTACGTTGCTAGTGGACGTAAACTCGTTTATTGTCGTTTCGGTCCAGGTCAATGTATCATTATTGCCTACTAATCCATTTTCGTTGATGAAAAACTTGTATCATATAACACATTACTATCCTACACTTTGCAAATTCAGACATTAGAAACATATTGACAATTTCGCCAATAAAACAACTTACCCACCCGAATAATACACCGTGCCTGGAGGATTGTGGAAGTAAGTCGAGACATGACAAGCCACGAACAAAGTATTATATGCATGATAACAGCTAAATCTGGGCATCTCCTAGATCCAACTTAGATGCCTCAATCCTCTGGCACTAAGTTCGCAGTCTTCGGGATGACCAGTATCAATAGCCCCATCTGTCAGGAAAGCTAGGACGCCCTGCGTAGAACCCACTAACAAATGTTCCAAAATAGCTCTAGCCACATCCCCCGACAAATGCGACCACACAATAATACTGTAGTTACACAGCAAAAACTGCAAAAACTCCAACGCACCCTTCCAAAACCATATAGCCTTCCCTTGCAACTGAGTCTAAGGGGGAGGAACATTAGGTACGATAGGGTTTATACAACATAAAACCCTAACTATGTCCAAAACAATTAGGAAAGGTTTCACCATGATACTGTATAGAAAATAAACACGTTACCGTCTAGATTCCGATTGCATGCTTAAACTGTAGGAAAATTTACGAATTACGCTTTAGCCATACAACCGAAATCGCCTAAACCCTTGTAATAGTACAAAGTTTGTCTCAGACAATGACGATAGACGTAATACTATTGTCTAAACCCTCGCTTCAATACGAGGTCTACAGCCTAAAACTCTAGTTTACGCAGATGATGCAAAAAGAATAAACACAACAACAAAAAAGCGTATCACAGGAAGCAATACGAGTAAGTAAGGGATGACCTACCAATTCAGGAGAGTGACATCTCTCACTTCGACCAAGGCCTGCGAAGCATGCTGTAGGCTCCCTTGTACTTCATCGATTTTAGCCAACTTGGTATTCTTTCCTCTCACTTTCAGTGCCATTGTTACAGTCCTGAACACCTTCACACCTTCACACCTTCACAAATAACACGCTGCAATCTTCTGCTCTTTCTTCCTCTCTTTGCAACAGCCAAAAATTCAAATTTACGATAGCCAACAGCCTATTTTCAATAAGAATTGCCTACTTATATGCAAAACTAACCAACTTGATGCCCGATTTAAGCGAGACTTGCCCAAATGCTGGTGTCAGTATGAGCTAGAACCCAAAAATCAAGGCATTAATTGTGACAGATATCGCATGCATTACGGTCCGAAACGATCTTAAACTACTGCATCTTATCTCCTCGTAATCTGGTCGCATTAATTACAAGTTATTCACGATGTTCAAAATTCAGTTAGCTTCTCATGCTCAACAACGTCACATCACATCCTTTTTCTTTTTAGACTAAACTAAGCGTTATACGCTAAATGCTTATCGCATCTAACTTAGCAATTTTCTAATTACTTTCATATTTGAAAATTTTGCAGGATAATTGGAAAATGGACAAAACTTTATCTACGCTCCTAGTTTTAACAGGCCTACATAGGGAAATCATTAGACAATTTGATCCCACACTAGTAGAAACTAACCTTGCCCTCGATGACGCAACCATAGCCATGTCAGAAACATCTCTAGACTAGTCAGAACAATCGACGTGCACGCTAGATTTGGAAGCTGGAGATGTAACCGAAGACCCCCTTAACGAGGTCTCTATGGTTACGCATAAAGGTGAAACTAAAACTCTTAAGGTTACTTCTTTACTAGACCAAAAGGCACATGACAACATAAAACAGGTCCTCCAGAACAACATCATAGTGTTTGCATGATCATACAAAGATATGCTGGGACTAGACCCAAGATTAATATAGCACAACATAATTCTAGATCCCCATATCAAAGCAGTTCGATAGAAAGCACGAAAAATTAAGCTAGAAGTCACGCTAGCGGTACGTGATGAGATCACTAAACTGTACCAGGCTAGTTTTATTCGCGCGGTCGATTACTCAGACTTGGTATCTAACATTGTAGTTGTTCCTAAAAAGACCGGAGGGATACACATCTGCATAGACTTCCGAGACTTGAATAAAGCTACAATCAAGGATAATTTCCCATTACTGAGTATTGACCAACTAGTGGATACAACCGCTGGGCATGTGCTTTTATCCTTCATGGATGGCTTCTCAGGCTACAATCAAATACGCATCAACCTAAAACACCAGCTGAAAACTACCTTTATGACACCCTAGGGGACCTTTTGTTACACCATGATGCCTTTCAGTTTAAAAAATGCTGAAGCTACGTATCAACAAGCTATGACATATATCTTTAGCAATTACCTCCTAGGGAGACTGAATGATTATGTTGACAATATAGCTGTTAAGTCTATAAAGTCAGAAGATCATTCGGAGGATCTAGAGTTAGTCCTTAAAAGATGCTCTAAGTACGATCTCTAGCTAAACCCAAATAAGTGCGTATTTGGAGTCAAAAATGGACACATGCTGGGGTTTGTGGTATCGGAAACTGGTATACGAGTAGACCCTAACAAATTCAATGCCATTGTTGAATTGACACCCCCTACAAATCTCAAGCAATTTTGCAGATTGCAAGGGAGGTTACAATTTATCAGGCGGTTCATTTCGAGACTAACAGATAAGTTACACCCTATGCAGCACCTGCTTAAAAAAGGGGTTAATTTTGAATGGACAGATGATTGTCAGCATGCGTTCGATAGCTTGAAGCAAGAACTTCAACGCTTGCCAATAGTATTCCCGCCACAAAGGGATCAACCGTTTTACATTTACCTCGTAACATCAGACATAGCCTTAGCTGCATTACTCTATCAAAAGAGAGATGATGGGTCAGAAGTACCCATATACTACTTGAGTCATGCTCTATGTGTGTATGAAATGAGGTATAATGAAGTAGAGCGTAATTGTTTAGCGTTAATGTTTACGCTCAAAAAGTGCAGAAACTATCTCTTCCTTAGCCAGGTCAACATAATCTGCAAAAATAACATCCTTAGGGCTATTACACATAATCTATACGAAAGTAGTAAAATAGCTTGTTGGAAAGCTATCACGGCAGAATTCGATCTGCATTACATTGGTCAATCTTCTACGAAAGGCCAAGCGATAGCTGACCAACTAATAACATCACCTATTGACAGTCAGGCAACCATAGAGCCTGAATTTCCAGACAAGCATGTACATAGTTTAAGCCCTATCCTAACAAGCCTTGAAGCAACGTTACATTTTGACGAAGCTTCAACAGCTAGAGGCGGCAATGCCACCATAGTCATTTCGCTATGACCTGAGGATGTGCGTCTGCACGTTTACCGCTTGACCTTTCCCTGTACAAACAACGTGGCAGAGTACGAGGGGCTCCTTAGAGGATTATTAACCACCAGAGAGCTTGATGTTCAACACCTGGCGATTAGGGGTGATTCGATGCTTGTCATAAATCAAATCACAGGAGTCTACGCCTGCAAGGTTGCACATTTACAGCCCTACTGCGATATGGCTAAAGATCTTCTAAATCAGTTCACAACGATCGATGCCCAACATGTGCCTCGAAATGGATTCTACATATGCAACCACTGCCGCTATCATCACCACCGACTCGGGTGCCACATCTGTAAATCCCATTGCCACCACCAGATCAGCTTTTGGTGAAATAAGACCCTAGGGACCGTCACGTCGTTCATTGAGATTACAGGGCAAGGATCTTGTATTCACCATCATGACTCCTGAAGAGTATAATTTCATCTGTGTCAAGATCCAGGCAAAGCTTGCCCTTAGCCGAGCCGAGATTGAGGCAAAACAAAATTATGAGCTGATCCATAGAGGGGGCCAAGATTTCACCCCTACCACATATGACATTATCCCCCTGACAGAACATTATCATGAACTCTTGCCCCAACTGGTTATGGCTAGGAGTTAGACTACACAGTCCATTCTAGAACCTCAAAATGGGGAGGAGGAGGAAGATGGATTCGCAACCCAGTCTGAACATGCGGATTCATACCATACCCTTAGCCCCCATACATACATAAATCCCTTGTTTCCTCTCACCGGAGAAGCTGCCCATCTCAACTCAATCATGACTACCCAAACCCATATTCCTATCATCCCATAGACCACTACGCAATCCTCAGTCGTACAAGTACAAATACCATCTCAAAATAACATGGGGGAAGTCTCATCGCCACATGTAATCAGTATTCCGTCGATGGTACCTACGTCCACCACACCCCATTTCATCCCCCAAGTGTAAGCCCATGCTATGCCTATAACCCGCCTAGTGCAAAATCCAGTGCAAACCTTATCATCACAGCCCACTGCAAGGCAACAGATCGCAACCACCGTTCAATCGCAGCAATCCACTCAACAACCCACGGCTGGTCAATGGATCATGCCTATTGCACAACATGATCAATCTGTGTTATATGGTGTACAACCTTTAACCGCATCCACCATGCATATCCCGCAGATAAACACACAATACCCTTACAATCTCCATCCTACACATTTGGTGGTAGCCAATTTCTCTGCTCAACCTAGCATGTGGTGGTTTTCATAGGTAGCTTCGTCCGCGGGGATAGTCCCCGTGGCACCACCTATTAGCCAAGCCATCGCTCCATTCCCATTGCCTAGCACTACTTTTTCAGTCCAACCCCCTACTCCTCCTACGCCGACTTCTTCATCAACAAGCCTGGATCAAGCTTTTTCACTTATTTAGACCCTCACTGAGGAAGTTAAGTGCCTTAAAGCTATTGGATCTGATACAATACAAATCATGGATTGTTACGAAGATGATCCTATCAGCCCAGTGGTTCCTATGCTGTCGTTGCCCCCAGGGATGTCCTTGCCCCATTTTACTTAATATAATGGGGAAGGAGATCATAATGCTCACCTTGTTACGTTCAAGTCTAAATCCTTGTTATTACAGCAATGGCCTCATACAATTATCCATGTCTTTGCAATGTCTCTAGCAGGTAAAGCCTTGGACTAGTATTGAGTGCTCCCTCGCTCTTCCATTTCAACCTTGGAAGAGCTCCTAACATAATTTTTGACCCATTTTAAGTACAATTTAAAGCTAGAAGTCACGCTAGACCAACTTATGGGAGTGAAACAAGACCCACTTGAACCAGTCCTAAAGTTTATACAGCAATGGAGCACTACCCTGAATGAAATCTGTGAGCCTATCGCGGATGCCCATTTGCTGGCTATTTTCAAAGGAGCAGCTAATGACTTCATCAAGTTAAAACTGTATTACCTAGCCCCTTACTCCTTGAATCAGGCTTTTTCCCAAACTAAGAGCATCCAAGATGTTGATGAGGCTAGCAAAGACCCAGCATATGTGGCTTATAAAAACGCTAACAATAAGGGTAAAGATAAGGGTAAAGCAACAACAACGATAGTAGCTACACTGGCTAAGGGTGTTAAAAACAAGAATAACAAAAAGGCACCCAGAGTGTCTGCCGAGACCACGGCTAGTGCAAGTAGCACCGGCCAAGACACACCTGCCCCTGAAAAGCCCCCCAAGCCAAACCCAAACTTCGAGCGTAAAGATCGCTCAAAATATACAGCCCTACCTATAAAGCATTCGAAACTGTTGAAACAATTATTAGGGGCAGGATACATTTAGAATAAAAAGGTATCTGAAGAAGCTCTGCAGCATCACAGGTGTCATTGTGAATTGCTGAAGAATCCTTCTTTAGCCCTACCTAACGAACCGTCAGTTCCGAAGTCTTTTAGGCTGGACCGTTTTTGTGACTACCATCAGTTGTGTGGTCACAATACCGATTACTTCTGGGTGTTGAAGGACGACATTCAACGCATGATTGACGATGGTTCTCTGAAACTAGATGGCAGTAGTCCAACACGTCCCGAAAACCAGGCGTTGCATGTGTACAAAGACCCGTTAAACGCAAATAACGCACCGTACACAATCAACGTGGTAAGTACGAACAGTGAAGGGAAAGTACCACCTAAACAACCCTTTGTCTTATGTGTACCTACCAGTTCACCCTAGGGGGCAAGTTCTTCACCCGCAGTTAGTGGCATCCTGAGGCCACCCGTTGTTATTTGGACGCCCTCTCCAGCTTTAACTCAGCCTCGCGTTAACAATAAAGCCACGGCCACGTCCACGCCTACTCCTAAGGCACCTTTTATCCTTAGGATACCAAAAACACCGGCTTCTCCTTTTACGCAGGGGCAAGCTTCTAAAAAAAACCATCAACCGCCACCAAATAAAAAAAGGGAAGGAGATGTGTCAATTAATGCCACCAAAAACCACTTTACGCTAGGCTTCACTAAGCCTAGGCCCCTGGCCTCTATCCCTTCGGCTCCACCTTATGGGCAGGACAAGGGTATAGAAACACAACCACCTCCCCTCGGTAGGAAGAAAAACAACCCTCTGACTAACGCTATTCTGCCTCAGGAGATTCGTCTCTTAGGGCGAATGGAAGAAGACAGAGGGGATAAGCAACCCAGCTGAGAACGGGACCTCCTTGACGTATTTACACAAGTCAAGCAAGCTCTGAAATAGAAGAACACAACATTGAGCCTCTATGACTTGCTTATGACATCTCAAAAACATCGTGAGGCTATGGTCCATATGTTGACATCCATACCTATGGATGAAGGCTTATTAGCGGAGGAAGAAGCCATACATGCTGTCATGTTGCCCTCCACCGTTGAGCGACCCAAACCTACCCCATTGACCTTTCACAATGAATCCATTAAAGATGATCCTAAGAAAGGTTGAGTGACGATAGAACCCATGTTCATCACCATCCGGGTTGGTCAACATCGGATCTGGAGGGTGCACGTTGACGATGGCGCAGCTACGAATGTCATCCCTTATCCTATAGTGGATAAGTTGGGTCTGGTCAACCAGATTAGTCCTACAACAATATCGTGCCTAAAGTCGTTCAACGGGGCATGAGTTCAAGTCAAGGGGATGGTGCATATCAATTTTGTGGCAAGGGATCAATTCCCAACAGACGCCACATTCATCGTTGTCGAGGAGATGCCCGATTTCAATCTGATCCTAGGGAGGTCCTAGCTAGCCCAACTGAGGGTAGTTTCGTCACCAATACACCAAGAGATACACCTACCTTACGTAGGGGGAGTGGTAGTAATACACGGTGATGAAATAACTCCTAGGACTGTCAATAACATCGAGGAAGAACAGGGTTCAGAGATCGAGATGCCCGAAAATCAAACCCATGTCCAGATCTCCGAACAAGTCGAAGTGAATGATGACAACCTAGCCTAGGCAAACCTACCATTTTAGAGAGAAGAGGATGATGTGGAAGAGTCAGGTCATAAATCTCCTCATCCTTACACACCACTGAACGTAAAAGCCATTAAGAAACAATTGCGGGCTAGTGATTGATCTAAGTGGTATTTATGCGCATCGTTACACCTTTACTATTTTTTTTTTGCTTACACTTATCAAATTTGATTGTCAGTTTACTTTAATATACATACATATTTACGCTTTCTGTCCATTACACTATTTACATTCCCCATTTTACGCCATTTATGCTTCTTGACTTCTATTAGTCATATTAGCACAATTACGCAGATATGTACATTTTTATCAATTACACTCCCAGATGTACGTAGATGGCCCGTAACAGCCTAAAACTAGTGATGGCCCACAACGGCCTAACACTAGCAAAGGCCCACAACAGCCTAAAACTAGCTAATCCATTTGTATCTTACGCAAATGCTATGTGATGGCCCGCAATGGCCTTAAACTAGCCACTATATCCTATAGTAATAATAACGCAACCTTTTCTCCTTAACAAATCATAATCTTTTCTCCTTTTATATTATGTAAAGATGGGACATGACTCTCGTGAATGGTTGCATCTCTTTGAAACTAGCTTGTTAATGAATTATAATTTTATTTGTCATTTCCTTCTATGCACAAATATGAATATTTTAACAATGGATTGTTATGATAAGAACAAAATTCTAATATGCTATCTATATTGATTATCACATATCCTAATTATCAATTTAAACATATTCAATATACAGAATGACCTAAAATTCTATAAGGTATAACATGATATTCATTGCCAAAAAATTAGCTTGAAAAGGATTTAATGTAGTCTTTTATTTGATTTATCTTTTATCTATTTTATTCTCTCTCTCTTTTTCATTTTAGTTAATAGTGGGTTTACCTTTCCTAAAATTTATGATTTTTATTGCCTAAAATTAACCATTACCTACTACATTTTAACTATTTATTAAATATAAAATTATTTATCCTTTCTTTGGTCTTAGAAAATTAGTTATATTTGATAATAAATTTTAGTATGATTTAAAATATCTTGCAAAAAATGCAGGCTATGAATGTTATAACCCTATTTTTGTTGAGTCTAATGGTATCAATATAATTGTAACAACCTTTGGGCAAGAGTTTACTTGAAGTCTTTTAAGATTAGCTTATGCTATAATTTTATCTAGACTTGTTAGAGTTCTTATTTCAATAAAAATAGTTCTCAAGTTGATTCTAAAATGAATCCTCTTGTATAAGCTTTCTTCCACTTCACTTTATTTGATCATGCTCCTATTATATGTGTTGGCAACCATTTGGGACGCGACTGCCAACGAGTGTCCTCGAATAGGATTTAGGTGCTTGCTAGTCTCTAGCAACACCAAGGCCCAGATATCTCCAAATAGACTCAGTAGTTAATGTGAGTATGTGTGTGTGCTATTGCGGCATGCGGTTGTGAAATATGAAACGACTGTATTGTGTGTAAACTACAAATGACTTATCTTAAAGAGATTCAGCCAACTTTGCCAAGTACTGTGAGTTGTTGAGAGTTCCTACTTTGTTCAATTGCCTAGTCTACGCGGTCCTTATAATACCTACTTGTAACAAATAAAATTTTGCAAAAACATTTGAGCACAACTCCGCAATCTACTCCTAATTTTCCCCAGAGAAAGAGATAGTTCCACAAGAAAACTAGAAATAGAGCAAGATTCGATGGAAATAAGCAGAAAAGAAAAGAAAGCAGATTTGTGTAGACCTCAAATATTTAAACAAGGTAAAATGACACGAGTAAACACTTCGCAATAAAGCTATCCCAAATTCAATAACTACGAATTGTTCAAACTTCCAAGGCTCAAATAAGCAATTTCTTCAAGACAATCCTACTATGCTACCAAAAATTGCTGCGTAAACTAGCACATACGAGACTCCATTTTGGCTAGATAATAGATGTCAACAATTGCATTCAATAGAACCTTCAAAAAAATTGACAATTTATCATTAAAATACCATGAAGATTCACTTTAAAGATAAAAAGAAGCTATTCTGGTTCCATCAAAATACCAAAGATCTTCTGAACCCTCCTGACTATTGAATCATTCAATGGCATGACTACCAACAGAGGCTCTCTTACAACGATCTTAATAGCAGTTCTTATACGTTGCACAATGACCAAAGTCACTACTAAAATGCTCTTAAGACTTTTAAAAACAAGCACTTCTATGGCAAAATTTTAATAGAAATTTTCAATTGTACACCAAGAACAATAAGAGCAATCTAAAAATCCCAAAATTACTTGCCAAGGATGATACTATCTAAACCACTAGCTAAACAATTTAAACAAAATAAAAAATAAAAAACATAACTCATAGGATCATGACAAAGAGGCTGAAATCTTTCCTTTAGCAAGTCATCTTACAAGCAATCTTTCACACTTTCTTCTTTACAAATGCTCTTCTCCCAAGACTCAAAAGTGTGTCTCCAAATGAGAGCCCAAGTGCTAGCTAGTAACCTTCCAAAGTGTGATGTCAATGTCTTCTCCTAAGTCTCCCTGCCCCTCTTTTCCAACCCCTGAAGCCTTTTTATAAGGTTCAAAGGTAGTTACATTCTAAAATATCTTAGCTAACTTCTCTCCCAAGTAACTTGCCCAATAAGTTAGGAAAACAAGTTAGGAAGTTGGGGAGTTAGGAGAAAATCATGCTAACATTGGCATGTGTCTTTACATATATTTTTTAAAAATTAAAAATTAAATCTAAGGAGCTTCATTTTATTATATATATATTTTAATTAGTTTGTTAAATATTTTAACCATCGATGCTTTCATAAAGGTATAAACAATTGGAAGTAATAAGATATACACCTTGGTGTGAATGTGGATGAAAGCGGCATACGATCTTTAGAGTCAATGGCTAAAAATAAATCTTCTTCATCTTCCCTGTACTAGTAAATTGTGTGGATAATCAGTAAAAATTTCAAGAATAGCGGGCATAATCAGCTAGTTTGTTTTCCTTTTTCTTCTGCACAAAACCTGTAAGAACCGACACATGCTCTAACCTGTTCCCGATGCTGGCTCCTGCAATTGCAGTTTACTGGACACGGCCATGCCGCCGAAGTTAACATACGACACTGACCCTAACCTCTTCTTTTTTCTGTAACCCATCTCATGCTAATATCTCGAATCTAAATTTCTTTCTTGCCGTATATAAAATATGTCTGTTACAGAAATATCCAAGAAAGAGACAAACAAGAATGGATCAATAACGCGGGCCCTTCTTGTGGTTACTGGTGCTTATGACCACCATTTTCAAATAAGGTGTGCAGGCACATCATTTTCGGGATAGTGCACAATGGCGTCGTCAGATTGGCCCCTACAGTCGCGGCGACTATGATGAGGAGGAGTTACTGTTTGGACCTCTAAATTCAGGTTCGATTGTGGTGATCCACGACTCCAGTGTGGACGTTACCAACAACCTCTTGTATGGGGGCGCCAGTGATTCTTGGACTGGACTATGCCTGTGGTGCTCATGACGATGACGGCAAACGTATGATCACCTGTGATGTTCACGAGGTCTGACAGCAACTCGCTATGGTAGCATCACCAACTCTAATGATATTCTGTAGTGTTTCCTGTGCACTCGGTGCTGCAACCCTTTTTTTTTGTAAAATGGAGGAATAATATTACCCCATTGAAAATGTGATAATTCGATCACAGAAACTTTGCAACAGCACCAGATTAGCTCCAATCTAGAAACAAAACAAAAATTCCAGGACTGTTTTCCCGTCAATTGCAGCTATTTCATTCTTTTTTCTTGAAATACCTTGTCAATGAGTACAGTGGTTGTGAACTGCTCTTTGTTGTATAAACATCTATTGAAATCTTACCATGGTGACTCCAATAAGGTTAATTTTAATTTCTTATTGTTGTATTCATGAATGGGATTGTCAGCTCTTTTTAACCAATAAAGCTTTCCAATCTCTTTTAGATCTTCCTCTCACACAGGAGCAGGATAAATTTTTCCTTCACCGTTGGTTCCTTGGTATCATTTGAAAGTTAAAACACTTCTTTAGTCTTTTCTTCTTTTACTATATCTTCACCCAACAAATTTCCAAATGAAACCTCCAGCATTAAAATATCAATAAGACACAACCATCATATATTTTTTATTTGAATATTTTCTGTCTCATTCATATTTTATCACCTCTGCTATTCCATGAAATGGCTAAATGTGCCAACATTTCTGCCCTCTTAAAAACTTAAAAAAATTTATGCAGCCCCATTTCAAAACTGAAACATACTGAAACTTTCATTGAATTTTTACAACTGAATAGAAATCTTTTTGGAGGAAAATTCTCATTTAACATAAGGTATGATGGGACAAAAACCTCATTTCTAAGGAAAATAACAAACTGTACATCATCAAGTCCTTCATAGACTATTCTTGGGAAGGAAATTGAATTGTGAGGGTTACCCTAGTAGGAATCCTCATCTCTCTTACTGTTTCATAGGAAATTTTTGATGTGATGAAGGCGGTTCTGTTGTTCTCCGGCTTGGTGGAGCTCTCACTTTGATCTACTGGAGCTTTCTCTTTAACACTTTTCTCATTTTATTTTCCATATGAGCTCTTCTGTTCTTCTTCATTAGGTCCTTCATTTTCCTCTTAGGAGACAAAAGCTTCTCCCCATCCCCATGATGACTCTTCATTAGTTGGTTGCTCTTCTCCTTTTTCTTCTTCTTTGGAGCAATCTTGACATCGCCCCCAAACATTGGACTCTATAACCAAACCTCTAGTGAGAAAAGAAAATTCATCAGACAACCAAGCCATAAAAGGACACTCTTTTGGAGCTCCACAAGATCTAGCCTTTAGATAAGCCTTCAATACATGCTCAGGGCAACATCCCATCACATATGAAATAAAAGGCTTTCTCATTGCTCTCTCAAACTCCATTAGCTCTCTCTAACTTTCACTACTCAACTTGAATTGAAAGATGAAGAAATCCTAAGCAATCTAACCCTTTTTTTATAGGTACTAAAAATTTGAAATCCCTCCAAACAAGTTTCCTTCTTTTTAGGCATTCCAACCATTTTTCACAATCCTCACCAAGTAGTGGATGAGTCACCTTCTCCACTTGTCACAATTGTAGAATTCCACTTGTTTCACTTGTAGGCTTCCACTTGTCTCACTTGAAGGAAAATTATTTTCTAATCTAAATAAAGCATAATTAAACATATTAATTGATACTATATTCCTAGTAATATTTACCTAATAGTATATACATATATTATTTTGTGTAATGACATCTTCAAGTTGTATGCAATTGTCCCAAATAATGTTTTATATGCAAAACATTATATGGAAATTGCAATTTCATGCCATCCAAAGTTGATAATTTGTAAGTATCCTCTAACAATTTCTTTGTAATTTGAAAGGGATGAATCCATGTTGGGATAAAATTATTTGGTTTCTTCATATTTCATAATAGGACAAGGTCCCCTATCTTGAAAATTCTTTGTAAAGCTTTCCTATCAAACCACCTTTTAACTTGAGAGGTATTCTGTAACAAATTATCCCTTGCTTTATCTACTTCAGCTTCTCTTTTAATATGCAAAGTCAAGAAACTTCTATCTTTATCAATTTTTTCACTATATCTTTGTACAAATTCGGAAGTTGAGCTTACAATCTTATTTGTTATTCTTGCTGGCAAACCATAAACTAAGTTATATGGTGATGTCGCAATAGCTTTCTTGAATCTGATTCGATCTGACCATAATGCGGATTGTAGATAATCGATCCAATTTCCTGGATTCCCATTCATCGATTTCTTGATATAAGCAATAAGCTTTTTATTGGTGGATTCTGCTAGGCCATTTCCTTGAGGATAATAATTTGATGAGGAAAATAAGAAAATGGATTTTTCAGATGCCCATCTAATAAACTCTTCGGATTTGAAGATGGATCCATTGTCTAACACTAATACTTCAGGTAGACCAAATCTACTTAGAATATGGTCTTCTAGGAACTTAATCACATCTGATGCTGAAATTTCTCTTAGAGCCTTTGCTTTAGACCATTTAGTGAAATAATCAGTAGCTGTGAGAATAAACTTGTGTCCAGCTCTTGAAAGAGAGATCGTACCAATAAAATCCAAACCTCATTGCTGAAATGGTCTATCTACAACAACTGGCTTTAAAGGGGCTCTAGCCCTTCTAATCTTGGGCCCATGAATTTGACATTTATAGCATTTTTGAATCTTTGAACTAATGTCTTGGTACATGGAAGGCTAGTAATATTTATATCGAAGTATATGTTTCATAGTTGACTTAGAGAATTCATAAAATAAATTCAAATGATCATGAAATTGTTTCAAAATGAAACTAATTTGATCATTATGAACACATTCCAATAAAACTCCCCGAAAATCCTTTTTGTATAATATACCATCTTTAACGACGAATCTTTGTGCTCTTTTGAAGAAAGCTCTCCTTTGACTTGCCATTAAATTATTTGGGATTTTTCTTGTATTAAGAAATTCAAGAATTTCATCATACCAATTCTCTTCATGGGTGTCAAGTGTACATACTTCACTTTCTCTAGTCATTAACTTAGCTAATCCCATTCCCTTAATTGTCTTGCATATTTCCAATGAAAATCTAAAACTTTGCAACTTTATAAGCCATTTTCCTCTTTTTAATCCAATCTCATTTTGGG
>MNCI01019447.1:103316-143851 GCA_015680685.1 Gnetum montanum | reverse complement strand
ACTCTTAGACTTTCTAGATCTTCTCTTACGAATTGATAAACCAGATATAATGGGTAATCTTCTTGATCTTCTAGTTTTCACTCCACTACTTGTTCCCAATTCAAAAACTTTCTTTTGTTCTTCTTCTAATGAAGAATCAATCTTAAAATCTAGAATATCTTTTGAAACTTTTAAACTTTCCAAACTATCAATCTTCTCGGTCATGAACTGAAAATATCTAATTTCTTAAGCCTTTATAGTAACAAAGAATTGTTGATGTGCTAGAATTATAAGGCTTATGAACTTAGAGGCTAAATTTTCAGCCCTCCTTCTAGCGCCAAAAGAAATTGTTGACGACTGTTTGGGACGCGACTGCCAACGAGTGTCCTCAAACAGGATTTAGGTGCTTGCTGGTCTCTGGCAACACCAAGGCCCAAATACCTCCAAATAGACTCAGTAGTTAATGTGAGTATGTGTGTGTGCTGTTGCAGCATGTGGTTGTGAAATATGAAACAACTACATTCTGTGTAAACTACAAATGACTTATCTTAAAGAGATTCAGCAAACTTTGCCAAGTACTGTGAGTTGTTGAGAGTTCCTACTTTGTTTAATTGCCTAGTCTATGCAGTCCTTATAATACCTACTTGTAAGAAATAAAATTTTGCAAAAAATTTTGAGCACAACTCTATGAATCTACTTCTAATTTTCCCCAGAGAAAGAGATAGTTTCACAAGAAAACTAGAAATAGAGCAAGATTCAATGGAAATAGACAGAAAAGAAAGCAGATTTGCGTGGACCTCAAATATTTAAACAAGGTAAAATGACACAAGTAAACACTTCACAATAAAGCTATCCAAAATTCAATAACTACGAATTGTTCAAACTTCCAAGGCTCAAATAAGCAATTTCTTCAAGACAATCCTACTATGCTACCAAACATTGCTACGTAAACTAGCACATACAAGACTCCATTTTGGCTAGATAATAGATGTCAACAATTGCATTCAATAGAACCTTCAAAAAACTTGACAATTTCTGATTGAAATACCATGGAGATTCACTTTAAAGATAAACAGAAGCTATTCTAGTCCCATCAAAATACCAAAGATCTTCTGAACCCTCCTGACTATTGAATCGTTCAACGGCATGACTACCAGCAGAGGCTCTCTTACAACGATCTTAATAGCAGTTCTTATACATTGCACAATGAACAAATTCACTACTAAAATGCTCTTAAGGCTTTCAAACACAAGCACTTCTAAAATTTTAATAAAAATTTTCAATTGTACAACAAGAACAATAAGAGCAATCTAAAAATCCCAAAATTACTTGCCAAGGATGATACTATCTAAACCACTAGCTAAACAATTTAAACAAAATAAAAAATAAAAAACATAACTCATAGGACCATGACAAAGAGGCTAAAATCTTTCCTTTAGCAAGTCATCTTACAAGCAATCTTTCATACTTTCTTCTGTACAAATGCTCTTCTCCCAAGACTNTTTTAATTAGTTTGTTAAATATTTTAACCACCAATGGTTTCATAAAGTTATAAACAAGTGGAAGTAATAAGATATACACCTTGGTGTAAATGTGGATGAAAGCGGCATACGATCTTTAAAGTCAATGGCTAAAAATAAATCTTCTTCATCTTCCCTATACTAGTAAATTGTGTGGATAATCAGTAATAGTTTCAAGAATAGTGGGCGTAATTGGCTGGTTTGTTTTCCTTTTTCTTCTACGCAAAACCTGTAAGAACCAACACATGCTCTAACCTGTTCCTGATGTTGGCTCCTGCAATTGCGGTTTGCTGGACACGGCCATGCCACCAAAGTTAACATATGACACCGACCCTAACCTCTTCTTGTTTTTGTAACCTGTCTCATGATGATATCTTGAATCTAAATTTCTTGCTTCCCGTGTATAAAATATGTCTATTACAGAAATATCCAAGAAAGCAGCAAACAAGAACAAATCAATAACGTGGGCCTTTCTTGTGGTTACTGGTGCTTATGACCACCATTTTCAAATAAGGTGCATAGGCACATCATTTTCAGGACAGTGCGCGGTGGCATCATTAGATTTTCCCCTACAATCGCAACGACTATGACGAGGAGGAGTTGCTATTTGGAGCTCTAAATTCAGGTTCGATTGTGGTGATCCACGAGGCTAGTGTGGACTTTACCAACGACCTCTTGTATGGGGGTGGCAGCGATTCTTGGACTGTGGACTGCACCTGCGGTGCTCACGATGATGACGACAAGCATATGATCACCTGTGACATTCACGAGATCTGACAGCAACTCGCTATGGTGGCATCGCCAACTCTAATGATATTTCGTAGTGTTTCCTGTGCACCCGGTGCCGCAACCCTTTTTTTTTTGTAAAATGGAGGAATAATAGTGCCCCATTGAAAACGTGACAATTTGGTCATAGAAACTCTACAACAGCACCAAATTAGCTCCAATCTAGAAATAAAACAAAAATTCCAGGACTGTTTTCCCATCAATTGCAGCTATTTCATTCATTTTTTCTTGAAATGCCTTATCAATGCGTACAGTGGTTGTGAACTACTCTTTGCCATATAAACATCTATTGAAATCTTACCATGGTGACTCCAATAAGGTTAATTTTAATTTCTTATTGTTGTATTCATGAATGGGATTGTTGACTCTTTTTAACCGATAAAGCTTTCCAATCTCTTTTAGATCTTCCTCTCACACAGGAGCAGGATAAATTTTTCCTTCACCGTTGGTTCCTTGGTATCATTTGAAAGTTAAAACACTTCTATAGTCTTTTCTTCTTTTACTATATCTTCACCCAACAAATTTCCAAATGAAACCTCCGGCATTAAAATATCAATAAGAAACAACCATCATATATTTTTTATTTGAATATTTTCTATGTCTCATTGATATTTTATCACCTCTGCTGTTCCATGATATGGCTAAATGTGCCAACAATATGTTATCTTAAAATTGATCACATACAAATAGTTTAGCCTTTCTTAAAGTTCATCATCCTCAACATCACATTTCTAAGAAATAATGGTTTTTACAATTGCTTATTAAAAATTGGAATATTTCTCCACACCCAAAGAGAGAACATGTTGGATACATTGGTAGAACCAAAATTTTAATAAAAATACTAAGCTATACAAGCATTTTGGTACATTTTTTTCAAAAGAAACAATTGCAAATTAAAGAATAAGCAAAATCCACCATTTTAAGACTTACCAAGTTGCTTGTTGAGTCTTCCTTTGATGTTCATATCCAAGAGTGTCTTGTTAAAGAATGTTCAAATTTGGCCATGTTGAATCAACACAAACCCCATGGTGCTCAATTGTAAGCGTAACTCAATTAGATTTGCATTGGAATAAAAGAGTCAAATACAAGAATAATTGACTCTATTTTGGTTGATGGTCAAAGGGTTTTTAAAGATAATGATATTCATCATAACTTCTTCAATTTCTATGCACAAATATTTTCTTAGAAAGGGGTGGATCATCAAAAGTTGCATGAGCCATTACAAAAGGTTCCTAGAGACAATATGGCTATGATGTAGAATATCCTAATTTCCTTATAGGAGATTAATCAAGCTATGATTAATACATCTAATGATAAAGCTCTAGCTATTAATGATTTTTAAGTGAATTTTTAAAAATATTTTTATTCATATATTAAACATGACTTTTATTGCATTTCAAAAAAAGTTATAGAAAATGAATTTTTAGACAACATTCTTAACAAGGGTGTCATCAAACTTTTACTAAAAGAGAAAGATCCTACACTATTAAAAAAGTGGAGATCCATTACTTTACTTGGAACAAGCTATAAAATTATTGGTTGCCCAGTGGCTTTCAAGCTTAAGTATCATATCTACACCATTGTAAATGAATAGTAAATTGTATTCAAGTCAATATATTCTTGATAATATCTTAATACCCACTAAAGCTTTATCTTGGTTAGAAGAATCTAATCAACAATTTTTTCTATTGAAATTAATTTTTGCTAAAGTTTATGATTGGATTGAATGGTAATTTATTTTAAAAACTATTCAACATATACAATTAGATTAATCATTTATTCATCATGTTTCTCTTCTTTTGAAAGATTCATTTGCTGGAGTTTTAGTTAATAGTAAATTAAGTAAAGCTTTTCCTTTGTAAATAATTATTAGATAATATTTTCCTATTACCTTCTTATTATTTATCATTGCCTTTAGTATTTTAGGTTATGCTTTTGACCTAACTATTCAAGTAAAGAGCATTCAAGATATGTCTCTTTTAGATAGTTTTTGTGTTAACCAATTTGCAAATGACATATTTTTACTTCTAAAAGAGGATCATTCAAAAATTCAAAATGTGATCAACAGCAAAAGTACCCAGCCACCAATTCATTAATAAATTTACTTAGAAAAAGGGGACTGTATAGTTCCAAGCCAAAGGAGATCATAGAGTTGTATGGATGAGTGGACAACATGGACTCATTGCCTGTCTTACTAAAAGAACCATACCTTAATATCAGCATCATAATTCAAAGGTAAAAACCAAACATTAGCAATCAATATGATATAATGCAATCCACCATCATGAGCACTTATTGGATGATGAATAAAAGTAAATCAAGCAAACAAAGAAATAGTAAAAACATGAACGATGGTTTAAACCAAAATAAGAAAAGTTGGAAAAATGTGTAAAATAAAAATTCAAAAAGAACTAAGGCCTAAATCAGTTAGCATAGGTGGCCATATCCCCCATGATTGAGTTTGAAGGAGGAGATCCAAAATAATGAGCAAGCTTGTCCATCAATAGAGGTAGCATGTGTACTAGTTGTCCTAAGCTCATGGAAAGGTTTGGTTTGTTGTACGTTGACCAACAGTTTCTTGTCTAGGCTTGCAAGTTTGTAAATTGTCATGGCCCCTGAAGGAAAAGTTGCATAAATAATATAAGGTCCTTCCCACAGTGTTTGAAACTTAGTACGTTGTGGCACATGTGTGGAATTCTAGTAGAGAACCTTATCTCTCATTGATATTTAACTTTCCTAATCCTTAGGTCATGACATTGTTTATTGAATGCCTTGTGCAACTTGTTAGATGATAGGGTAGGTAGTTGGTTTCATCTAGCAAGTTAAGGATTACTAACAGTTTTTTCTGTGCTAGATCAAGGTCAAGGTTGAGGTCACATGGCATGGATACTGTATGGAGCTCAGTTTGAATGGGAAGTGTTGGTAATTTACCATATACTAACTCATAGGGAGAGTAGCCTGTAGAGAGCTTCCATATAGAGTGATATGCCCAAACAACATTGTTCAGTTTATTGATCCAGTCTCACCTATACTTGCTAACAGTTCTTGTCAATATCTTCATAATCTCCCTGTTGGTGACTTCTACTTGACCGTTCTCTTGGGGGTGGTATGGTGTAGTCAATTTATGCTCAACCCCTAAGTGTTGCATTAATTTTTGAAAAGTTATACCTATCAAGTGGGTACCATTGTCTAAAATAAGTGCATGAGGCACACCAAACCTCTTTATGATTTGTTTTTGAACAAATCGTGCAATTGTAGATGATGTTTAATCCTTAACAACAACTACTTCTACCCATTTAGTAAGGTAATTAACAACAACAATGATATAGGATTTTCCATTGGACATTGGTGTAATTGGCCCCATAAAATCAATTTCCCAAATGTCGAACGGTTCTAATGGTTGGATCCATTATTGTGGATCCTCCATTCTAGCAGTCATTCCCCCATCACGTTGACAATGCTCACAAGATTAAATAAATTGATGGGTGTCCCGAAACAATGTAGGCCAATAATATCCTACAAGCAAGATCTTGATGGTCATTCATCTCCTAGAATAATGACCCCCACAAGGACCCTCATGAGCAACTTGGAGAACTCACAATTGATCTATATTAGGAACATACCATCAAACCAAGCCATTAGGACACACTTTGTAAAGTAGCCCATTGATTTCCATAAAGTACTTGGCTCGGTGAAGAAACTATTGTTTCTTCTTAAGGTTTAACTCTTGTGGTATTTTTTGGGTGAGGAGATAGGTAAGAATGCTACTATACCAATTTTTCTCCATGGGTGATTGATTATTAACTACACCAACAAAGAGGAAATCATTAGGAAAATAATCAAAAATTGTATACTTGTCCTCTTTGTTGTCCCATCACAACTGAGATAAATGATCAACAACTATGTTCTCAGTGCCTTTACAATCAATCATTGTAAGATTAAACTCTTGTAAGATTACAAGCCATCTTATGATATGAGGGCTTACCATTGGCTTATTCATGAGAAACCTTATTGCACTATTATCTGTATGTATATATACTTTATATCCCAATACATAGTGTCTAAACTTTTCTAGTGCAAACACTACAACCATTAATTCTTTCTCTATGGTAGTGTAGTTAAGTTATGCACCAGTGATGCTTCTACTTGCATAGTGGATGTAATAAGGATGCTTCTGGTCATCTAATTTTGTAAGTACAGCTCCTAAGGCATAGTGATATGGAATGGTTTGAACCAGTCAGGAGCTTGTAGAATGGGTGTTTCTACTAGCTTCTATTTCAAAGATTGAAAAGCTAATTCGCATTCCATGGTCTACTTGAAAGGTACATCCTTTTTCATTAATTCAACCAATGGTTTGGCAACCTTTGAAAAGTTCTCAATAAATCTCCTATAGTAGCCAATATGTACAAGGAATGATCAAATATCTTTGATAGTTTCCAGTTGATGGGTAATTCCTTGGATAACTTTGATTTTCTCAGGGTCTACCTCTATCCCTATGTGTGAGATTTTGTGCCCTAGTACTATGCCCTCTTGGACCATCAAATGGATTTTCTACTAGTTGATCCTCAAATTGGTTTCTACACATCTTTTTAACACTTGCTCTAACCGGTCCAAGGCTTGATCAAAGTTTGCTCCATAGGTGGAGAAATCATCCATAAATAATTCTGCACCATTTCCTATTGGCTATTAGAAGATGCTTAGAACTAGTCCTTGAAATGTTGCAGGGGCATTACACAAGCCAAATAGCATCTATTTGTATGCAAACATTCCCCAAGGACTGGTGAACATAGTCTTGGCTTGGTCTTCTAGGGCTATTTTTATTTGATTATATCCGCTATATCCATCCAGAAAACTATAGTAGTGATGCCTTACGATGGTGTCTAAGACTTGGTCAAAAAATGGCAACGAAAAGTGATCTTTGAATGTTGCCATATTTAGTAGCCTAAAATCTATGCACATCTTCCATTTTCCTCCCTTTTTAGGTACAATAACTAAGGGGATAACCCATTCACTATTAGCAATGGGGTATATGAACCCAGCCTTAACAAGTTGCTTGATTTCTTCCTTGACTACTTGCTTTAGCTTTGGCTTCAAAAGCCTCTACGGTTGTCTTCGAGCCTTCATGGAGGGATTGGTGTAAATCCTATGTTGGCATATCCTAGGATCTATTTTAGTTATCCACCTCTAAAAACTACAACCATACCATATCAACTATAGGTGAAAGATCTTTTGATTTATTTAATAGTAGCAGCTCTTTCATTTCTTGCTTTCCTTTCTCCAACAATTCAAAACTTCTCCTCTTAAAATCTTCAAACTAACCCTAGATAGAATTTTTTGATGATCATTGAAACTCAAAGTCTCTTAATTTCTAGTTCAACTCATTTACCCATGTCAAGGTATCACAATGGGTAAACATAGTTTTCATCAACTCCTCCTATATCTTGATGCTTCATATAAAACATGCTACAACATAATAATATGAATAAACAAGACAAAGGTGCACCTTGATGGAGGCAATAGTTTATTGGATGGTAAAATTTTACATATCTATCATTCCCTCTCCATGACCTTGGATTCCCAATGCTAATTACTACATTCCTTCAGATTCTTCTAGGTAGGGAACTTGTAGATGTATTTATCTAGAATATCTCTTTGCATGGTTGAGTTGAATAACTCAACCATAGCCTCATACTCTAAGAGTTTATTCTCCAGGGCATGATGATACATGATCAAATCCATGGCACTACTCTCCATCCAAAGGATCTAACCATCACTTATCCAAAACCATGATAGTTCCCTTTATTTTTTTCTCTGCTTATTTATCACTTGTACAATATTTCCAAGCTAGCAATCATGACATCATACAAATTGCTAATAGCTTAGTATCCCTTGTTCTTACAAGGGCCTTAAACCACCATAAAGTCAATGTATGAAATAATAAATATATGTAGAGAAAGAACACAAGCATGAGAGAAATGTACTATATTAAAATGATAACACAACATTATCTATGAGACATGTCTCAAGATAGTGGTTCTCCTAGGCTCTTCCCATGGTTTGGAGACTATGGAACACTCTAAGGTGCCCTCAAGTGGCACTTAAGTGTTGGAAAATACATCCTAACCTGGCATTACCAAGCTTGTAGGAGGACTCCCTCCTATTGCATCCCTTTCCAGGTCCTCTTCATACTACCCTCACTTGGAGAACTACATGGCCCTGATTTTGTGATGGTTGTAAATATGTAGGTAGCCAGGACTACATACTTTTGGTATGATGCTAAGCTAAACCTTGTACCAGATCATGAGGGGTCTGGGGGTGAGGTGTCTCCTAGTATATGCTTCATTCCCCTTCCACCAATGATGTCTATAGGGTTTCTTGTGTACTTGTATGTATGGTCCTCATTTGGATTTTAGTCATTCTCCTTGAGGTGCATTCTCATTTATTAAGAAGTTATTGTGTTTCTCACTCCCATTCAAGGATTTCTTACTTGTTAGAGGCATATTCCCTAGGTATTCTGCCCTAGATCCATTGGATCTCAGTGAATTTTGTGGGATGCCAAACAATGTTGGGGCAATGTTATTAAAAATGGTACTCAAAGTGTTGGAAAATCCATCCCAACTTGGTAGTACCAAGCCTGCAACAGGACTTCCTCCTATTGCATCCCTTTCCAAGTCCTCTTTATACTACCCTCACTTGGAGAACTACATGGCCCTAATTTTGTAGTGGTCATAGATATGTAGGCTGCCAGAACTAGATAGTTTTAGTTTAGTGCCAAGTTGAACCTTGTACCAAATCATGAGGGGTCTAGGAGTGAGGTTCCCCCTGGTAGATGCATCGTTCCCCTTTCACCAATGATGTCTACAAGGTTTCTTGTGTACTTATATGCATAATCTTCATTCAAAGTTTAGCCATTCTCCTTAAAGTGAATTCTTATTTATTAAGAAGCTACTATGACACTCACTTCCATTTATGGGTTGCTTGTTTGTTAGAGGTGTATTCCCTAGGTATTCTGTCCTAGATCCATTGGATCTTAGTGAATTCCTTGGGATTTTGGACAATGTTGCGACAATGTTGTCATAGATGGCATCAAAGTATTTTTGTAATCATTTTATGATGAGTGTGTGTCCCTTTGTTGTGTTACACCATTGAGGTTGTTCTATTCATGATCCTTTTGAATAAATATTTGGGTGATATAGGATCATATCCTTACATGTTTTTGAAAGAGTTTCCTTATGGTAAGATTTTAATCTTTTCATTATGGGGCTGATTTTACATTATGAGTAATTGATGTACGTTGTTCTTCTAAAGGATGTATATGATTGTGTTGTGGTATTGTCCTCCACTAATTTACATGTGGTTTCATCAATTGTGATTTTATTTGATATGGCAAAGGAGAGTTCTATTGGTAATAGATAGAATTATTGTTGCTCGAGGATCTCTTACCTCTAGTCTCCAGTGATTCATCTGGGATGAATTGGACCTACTCCATGCTTCAATCTCCACTTGGATGACATGTATTGAGATGGCATTGATTGAATCATGTAGGATGTGGTACTTTAGTACTCCCACTCACCCTAGATACAATAACTATGGGAATTACAAACTAGGACATGTTGGCTCCCAGGTATCTTAGGATGGAGAGCCTTTGGACATGCCCTCTCAATGAGCCTTATTCTGGGTGGCTTAAGACAATTTCCAATAGACTTTGTATGTTTGCTTTTGCAATTGTATGTTTTTTTAGTTGTGCAACTGTGTCATCTTTGGTTGCATTTTCAAATTCTGCATGCATGTCACTTTCATCGTGTCTATCATTCATAACGTAAGGCTTGTGCTATACACAGTGTGATGACTTGTTGTTGGGATTGTTGAGGATGTATTTTGAGGCTATTTTTGCTATCCCAAGGCTAGATTTTTTTGGTCTTTATTTGACAACCTCTTGTGCTTCGAGCATGATTGTCCATGTTGTGAACTTTTTGTGTGTTGTGCTCCTTATTTGAGCTTGTTGTGTTACCCTTGGTTTTTTGGCATCATTTCTTTGATTGGTGACATTTCTTTGGCCATTTTGATTTGAAGAGCTTCTAGAGTAGGTCATCCTATTATTGGTTCTTGTTGAGACCTCACCTCTCTTGATGAGAGTCTTTCTTGTGGACGCATCCTCTCTGACATTGCTCTTTGTTGTGAGAATTGGGGCTTTGTTAAGACCTATTTCTGGCTAGAACTTGGTCTCCCTCCTTAGTTTCTTGTTGAGATAATAAATCTCTATTTTCCATACCTCTTATGAATTTTTGAGATTTTGATCCTAGTGGGAACCAATGTTAGTGGTTGGGAATGTTTTTTGTATGCAAATCTTCGAATTTTAGAGTGTTTGAATTCTCTATGGGTGTGCCTCATGATATACTCTTTTGTGTGAGTGTATCTAATTGATACATCAATGTTTTACATGATTGATCTTTATACTTGTTGCTGAGGTTTTGCTCTTTATGATGTTTTGAGATTGATATTTCTCTATTGTGTGATCATGCTTGATGGTTGTATATAAGGCTAATGTGCTAATCATGTTCTTGCTAACTTCTTTGTTTCTGAGCTATTGTCTCGGTCTTGCAGGTAGCATAGATACAAAGATGCAACCAGTGGTGACCTCAATTGATTCTATGAGCACTATTTCTATGGGAAAGATGTGTGCTCTTGAGGCCTTCATGAATTAGTTACTTGGCCTCAGAATTCCAACATTTGGTTGTGGATTTATCAGTACCCTTTTTGTGACGAAGCAGTAAGTACATCATGATTTGTTTTCCTCTCAATGCTGGGTGAGCACTAACAAAGGACAATGGTCTATCCTGGACCCTACGAATATTGGGTTAGTAGATGGCATAGAACAATATCCTTGGCCATGCTAGATATTGATGGCCCATGAGTTGTCAATGACTTGAGGTCCCATAGTGGCAAGTGGTGGGTTTAATGTGATGGTTGTTCATTGGAGACTACGATCATGATCACCCTAATGACACTCAAAGACTACATTAATCCAAGGTAGATAATCTTGGAGGAGATGACATAAGTCCTAAACTAGGGAAAGCCTCAAGGCCTAAGACCTCACCAAAACCCAGTGACAATAAATCAAGGGATCCTAAAGAACACCATAGAAGCCATGGCAATTCTTCCAGTTCCTCATCTTCCTCTTTCCCTTCAACATCTAGTTCTAATGAAGATGAAGATAGGTATAGAGATAAGGCTCCACTAAAGGATCAAACTAAAAATTGAAATCAAACCCATGGGAAAAGTCAAAGATGTCACCATGAACATAGACAACATCATCATGATCAAAGGAATAGAAATAGAAAATTTCCTCACAACTTGTTTGATGAGAAGGAACCCTTATTAGATACTAAGAGCATGATGAAGATAATAGAGGCTATTAAGATATCTCATAGGCAACAAAGACAGTTGCCTACCTAGGCTTGATATGAATAACATCCCTAAATTTGCAGGAGACTATGGTTCAGATCTACAACATCATTTACAAGCCTTCCAGGATGCCTATATCTATTACAACATTAAAAGTGGATGGCAAAAGCTTTAGCTCTTTCCTAGGACACTAATTGATAGAGCCAAAGTCTGGTATAGATCGTTGAGACTGAATTCAATTTGACAATGGTCCACAATGATGGAACTTTTCAATGAGAAATACCAAACCTACACAAGAGTGTCCAACCTAAGGGGATAGATCCAAGAATGGAAGAAAGAACTGCATGAACCCTTGGACATGGTCTTAGATAGATAATATGCATTACTAAATAGATGCCCAGGCCATGGTTTATCCAAGGAAAGGCAACTTTTTTACATCATAGATGGGCTTTGTAATGAAACAAGGGAGACCCTTGGGATGTATGCCCTAGGGCAATTATACAAGCTCCAAGCCCATTAGATCAAAGAGCTAATTGAGTGTGTGGCAAAAGAATAAGGAGAAATATGCAAATGGGAGAATGTCAAGAAATATCAATGGGAGTTAGCTCTTTAACAAAAGGAGGTCTAGATCTATAGTAAGGAGAACAAAACTACTCTTGATAAGGTGATTCCATAACAAACCTTGCTAATACAAGAGTCTATTGATAAACTAGAAGCAAAGTTTAATAGGATGTCCAAATGGATTTATGAAAATGTTACAACTCTCATTGAGATGGTCAATGGGAGGATCATGCAAAATAAGCTAGGTGATCACAATAAAAAAAGGATATAGAACCAAGAAATAGCTAAGAATACTTTTCAACAAACAGGAAAAATGACTAAAGAAGGTGAGGTTATAGACTCAATCATAGACGAAGATAATGGATGCGACATCTACATATATGACCATCCGAAGGGCCATTTCCTAGTCTTGTTGCATCTATAGAAGTATTTGAAAAGTGCCTTAAATCCAAAGTTTGTGCAAAAGCACATGCCCAGGAGATTTCCTCTCCCACAAGGTAATTATAGATAGTTCCACAACCAATTGTACCATCCTAGGGGGTCTTATTACCAGCCTCAACATGGTTATCAATAATAGTGGTAACAACCATAGTCGTGGGGGAGGCCACCACCAAATTAGTCCTATCCTTCCCATCCATCGAAATAGTATGGATATTATGTTCAACATCATATTTCTCTAACTAGCTCTACATCCTCTATTTTAAATTGCCACTACCACTCTCCCGAGTACCATCAACCCATGACATTCCCTAAGGGATCACCACCTCATGTCTCTTACCATTCATCCTACCCTTGATAATCTCACTGTACCGCCTAAAATCATCGATCACCGGCTGGAAAGAGATAGAGATCGTGGGATCGCAGGATGCATATAGAAGACCCTACCTTCGCCTGAGGGCAAACTAGAATGCACGAAGGCAAAGCACCTTGGATGGTCCGCACACAGATCAGACAAGTATTTCCCCAAACGTATGCCGAAGTGCTATATGCTGGGTTATGCGTAAACAGCGTAACAGGCGTAAACGAGAGTGTAAACAGCGTAACAGATGCGAACAGGGCATAAATGTAAACGAGCGTAAATAAAACACATGTAAGAAATCAGCATAAACTGTAAGCAATGATATTACAAAATGAAAGTATAGTGCACCGGTCTAACGCAGTTGTGATGGAACACAAGGCGGACGAAAAGCCCCGGTGGATGCAGGGATGACTCGGCTGGTTCAGACTGTAGGAGGAGCGTAGAGAATATGTGCCCAGTGCACAAGACTACCCAGCGTAAAAAAATTTTAGCTCTAGTGCACAGCGTAAATGTTCTCTGGTATGCTCTGGGATTTTGTCAACCATCTGGTGCAAGTGGAAAAGTGGGGTTTTTATACCGGTTGTTAAGCTAAACTCGGGTTGGGCGACACATGGACGTTGACCAGGTGCAAACAGGGCGTAAGATTTACAAGTGTATAACATATTACATCTGCTGAGCGTATACGCTGTATCAGGTGGGCATAGACTCTAGGTGTATACGCTGGGCGTATATGCTGGATATGTTGGGCATAGCTGCTGTGGACGCTGGGTGTACACACTGAGCGTATGCGCCGACAATGGCTGGGCGTATACGCTGGGTGTATACGCTGGGCGTATACGCTGATGGTTATTGACTTGCTTCAATTCTTGCTCTTCGGTGTCATCTTCATTCTATCTTTGGAGACTCCATGTCAGGCGTAGACATTTGCCGTACCCGCCGAGCGTACATGTGGAGTGTATGTCAGGCATGTAAGGATGTCTACACTGGGCGTATACGCTGTGGATGCTGGGCGTACACGCTGAGTGTATATGCTGTGGATGCTGGGTGTATACGCTAGGCGTATACGCTGGTACTGCATACTTAGCGAAAATTAGGCCTTTTGATCCCCTAAGTTGCAATGTGTGACACCAAATGTAGCCGTGGTTGTCCGTGGGTTGCAGGGACCTTCTCCTTGCTGGAGAAGTACTAAGCTTGAAATTTTGTGGTGTTTCATTGGCCCCTCTTTGTTGATGCTTGGAGGAATCGACCCGAGAAGCATCGACAAAGAAGTGCAAAACACCACAAGCAACTTGATAGAGACTTTTGTCCATTGCCACTTGACTAGGCATCATCACACCGTGTTCAGTAGTACATGGGATTGGGAAAGTGAAGTTTGTGGCTGGTAGGAAAATGGAGATTGTGGAGATCGATCACTACCCAAGGGATTGCGCTTGGGAAATGGGATGCTCGGGTGTACGGCATGCTGGTCCTTGTCAATAGCCATTATTTAGCAGACTCGGAGTTCAGACATGCAATGTGCGTCCTTTGGCGGAACAAGGCTCTTGGTTGGTGTTCAAGAGAACTTGTTGGCAAGACCAAAGCCACGGGAGGATGTGTTACATTCTTTGGAGGAACATGGCCCGGGTTTAAATTTTTAGGGGGGACCTGCTGGCGGAGAGCCAAAGCCATGCAACTGGATGCTTCTTGACCATTTTGGACATGAGTACTTGGTTTTGAGACAACTGCCTTCCTGCCTGGGGCTTATATGGGAAGTGCCAACTGTCTTTTTTTTTGTAAGGAAATGTACTGACTTTGTACTCATGTGCAAGTGCTATGTCATGTGTTGCGACTGCTTCAAGGTGTTACAGCATGCGACAGCATGCTCAAAGTTTTGGGTGTACTGGGTGTATCAAAGCTGTGACTGAATAAAACATGTTTGTGAATGGATAGGGAATGAGTCGGTGAATGGGGATGTACTAGTGAACGGTTTGATTTAGTCTCGCCATGTGTGCTGTGAAAAGTTTCCCATCTCGCTGCTTGTGACGAAATGCATTCTTGTGTGAAAACCCCTGGATGTCATCCTGCAAATGTAACTCCAAGGAGACAAGAAAACCATGAGTGAATAATCGAGCTTAGACTTACACGGTGGCAGATGGAACAAAGATGCCGAAAGAGATTTCAAGCACTGTATGTCAATGGCAGCAGCGTTGGTAGGATCTTCTGATGGCGGGCGATGCTGTGATGAAGCTCAAATGTGGCTGTAGATTGATGAACTAGAGATGAACTTGCCGGTTTATAGTCTTGGCAGACTATCATGGGTTAGTTTTATGCCGTAACCCATTGGACATTGCATGTTTAGCGTCGTGGCAGATGTTACATTGCTAGTTTTTAGTCGTAGCGGACTATGAGGAGGCAAGCTAGTTTATAGTCTTAGCGGACGCTGATGGTTGTGATGGTGGCAGTTTACTATCATGCCGGACGGGTGCTAGTTTATCATCATTGCGGACACTGTGGGGTATCAGTTTATTGTCATGATGCCAGGATAGTTGTGGTGTCAGTTTTAAGTCATAACCCAGGATTGTTCTGTGGTATCAGTTTATTGTCATGATTCCAGGACAGCTGTGGTATCAGTTTATAGTCGTGATTCCAGGACTTGCACGTACCTGAGCTTGTACTCAAACGTAGAATGGTTTTAGGAACAAGTGATTGGTTGGATTGACGAATTTATTTCCTTCCATGTCAACTAGCTTGAATACTCTGTTGTCAAATGCTTTAATGACCAAGTAAGGCCCTTCCCAGTTGGCTGAGAATTTGTCCGGGTGTTCCCAAACAGCTTTAAGCATAAGGTCACCTTCTTTGATAGGGCACTTGTTGATGTCATGCCGATTTCATTGCCGTTGTTGTTTTTGATACCATTCAATCTAATCTAGGGCGCATACGCATTCTTCCTCCACCGAGTCAAGATTAATGATGCGTAGATCATTGGTTTGCCCATCGTCGAGGAGCCCTGAAAGTGTTATCCTTAATGATGGTACCTGCAGTTCCAATGGTAAAACAGCTTCTGAACCGTAAACAAGACTGTATGGCGTTTTACCTGTCGAAGTTTGGTGCATAGTACGGTATGCCCACAATGTGTATGTCAATTGCTCATGCCATTTTCTTTTGCTTTGGGTAAGCATTTTCTTAAGTATTGTAATAATTGTTTTGTTTGTTGCCCCCACTTGTCCATTGCTCTGGGGATAGTAAGGGGATGAAAACGAGTGTTTGATCCCTAAATTTTCACAAAAGGTTTTGGTCTCAGCACTGCTAAATTGTGGCCCGTTGTCAGTGATGATTGTCATGGGAATGCCAAAGCGGGTTACAATGTTTTCGAGAATGAAATTGCATACCTGTTTGGATGTATTTTTTCGAAGGGGAGCAGCTTCTACCCACTTCGTGAAGTATTCTGTTGCAGTTATAATGAAACTATGGCCCATGGAAGATGAGGGGGTTATCTGGCCAATGAGGTCCAACCCCCACTTTTGAAAGGGCCATGTGATTTGCATTGTACGCAACTCATTTGGTGGGACATGTATCAGATTGCTGTGTTTTTGACATATACTACATGTTTTGACTTTGGAGAGACAGTCATATTCCATGTGTGGCCAATAATAGCCTAAGCGTCTGATCTTTGTTGCCATGACTTTTGGTGCTATGTGTCCTCCGCATAGTCCCTCATGTACCTGTTCCACAATAGTTTGGGCATTAGTACTACTAATGCATGTTAACAATATGCCTTCGTAGGATCGACGACACATTGTGTCCCCTATTAAGGTATACTAATTAGAATATTTCCGCACTGCGTATTTCTGTGTATTTGTTAGATGTCATGGTGTTTCGCCGCGTAGAAGGTATTCTTTTATGTCATCATACCATTCTATCGCGTGTGTTGAACTAACAGATGCAATTCGATGATTGGTTCAGCACAACTGGTTATGGAGCTTGGCAACGTGTGGAACATGTTTGGCGATATGTTTAACGCTAATGTCGCTAACATGTCTGCGATGGTGTTATCATTTCTAGAGACGTGTTGCACATCGATGTTTTCGAATTGCCTCATTAGGTGTTCTGCCAAGTCGTAGTATGGTTGTAAATGTTGGGCTTTGCATGTATAGACGTCTGTGACTTGGTTTATGACCAGTTGCGAGTCTCCTCAGACTACAAGCCATGTGATGTTTAAAGCCAAAGCTGCCGCGAGACCTCTGAGGAGACCTTCATACTCTGCTATGTTGTTGGTGCAGTGAAAGTTGAAATGATAGGCAAAGGGTCAAATCTCCCTAGAGGGATAGGTGATGACAGCGGCTGCACTTCCTCCTTGAGAGGTAGATGCTCCATCAAAGTTTAAAATAGCATTGTAGTCGTCGGGCACTATGTCTATGGTGCTTATATTCTCATCTGGGAACTCTGGGTCTCTAGTCGCTTGGTCACGTGTTGGTGATGTTGCCATTTGATTTACTATAGCTTGACCCTTAACTGATGATTGCGCTATGTAATACAGGTCAAACTCGGCTATCATGGCTTTCCATCGGGCTATTCGACTTGTTTCGTAAATATTCCCCGTTATGGCTCTTAGTACATTGTCCTTGCAAATTATGTAAACCTGATTGCGGAAGAGGTAATGTCACCATTTTCTTAAAGAAAATACCAAAGCTAAACATGACTTCTCCACGTCGTTGTACTTTTTCTCATGGGCAACTAATGCATGGCTCAAGTAATATACAGGGACTTCGGTTCCGTCATCTCATTTCTGGCAAAGCATAGACGCGATGGACGAATCTGAAGTACCGAGGTAGATGTAGAATGGTTTATCGTTCTGAGGTGGATAAACCATGGGTAACCGGGCAAGTGTCGTTTTAATGTCATCAAATGCTTGTTGACACTGCTGAGTCCATTCAAAATGGACGTTCTTATGTAACAAGTGATTCATAGGTTTTAGTTTGTCTATCAATTTTTCTATGAAGTGCCTGATAAACTGTAATCTACCTTGTAGACCTCGAAGTTCAGTAAGGTTGCCTAGTGGTTTCAGGTTTTTTATGGCCTTAACCTTATCAGGGTCCACTCGTATTCCTGCTTCTGATGCTATAAATCCAAGCATTTTGCCTGTCTTGACGTCAAAGACACATTTTTTCAAGTTGAGTCTCAATTCGTACTTCAAACAACATTTTAAGACTAAGTCGAGATCTTGTACATGTTGTTCCTCTATTTTTGATCTAACCACAATGTCATCCACGTAATCGTTGAGTGAGTGTAATATGTAATTGCTAAAGCTAAATGTCATCGCTCTTTGATATGTGGCCCCAGCGTTCTTGAGACCAAAGTGCATCATTGTGTAACAAAAGATTCCCCATGGTGTCATAAAGGTTGTCCGAAGCTGATGCTCCGGGTTGATTCATATTTGATTGTATCTCGAGAAGCCATCCATAAAAGATAATAGTGCGTGCCCAGCAGTTGAGTCAACAAGTTGATCGATGCTGGGTAGAGGAAAATCATCCTTTATGGTTGCAACATTTAAATCCCGGAAGTCAATGCATAAGTGAATGCTTCCGTTCTTCTTCGGAACAATGACCATGTTAGACACCCACTCGGCGTAATCAAAAGCCTGAATGAAACCAGCTTGATAAAGCTTGGTGATCTCATTGCGAACTACTAATGCCACCTCGGGCTTAACCTTTCGTGCTTTTTGTTTCACCGGTCTCAATTTCGGGTCAAGGATAATATTGTATTGGACAATTCAGTGATCTAGCCCGGGCATGTCTGTGTAGGACCAAGCAAATGCTTTCATATTTTCCCTAAGCACGTTCTCAATGTTTTTGGCTAATGGTGGTTGTAATAAGGTGCTCAATTTTAAAATTTTAGTTTCCCCATCGAGCATGACGATGGGAGTTTCGGCCAGCGGGTCTTCGGTGATATTCTCGGCCTCGATGTCAAGGAATTTTATCATGTCTTTGTAATCATCTGTTATTTGCTGTGTTGAAGCTATAACTGCGTCATCCGTTGGTGAATTTAAGTTGATTAGGTTTATGTTAGTGTCTCTTGTAATTCTGTCGTATGGTTCGTCAATGATTAATGGTGCGGTTAAATGCTGGCAGTCCATTGAGCTTGCTCCTGCCAATAAACAGAGAGTTGAATAAGCAAAGGGGTATCGTTCTGTGTCTTTTGGTGATTTTAAACTATGTGTACATGCATGATGGTGGATTACCGTCACACCGGGACGCATGGCAGTTTAAGGCCATACCGGGCGTAAAGTGGTAGTTTAACGCCTTTCCGGGCGTAAAGATCCAGAATGGAGTCCACGGGGGAACCAGATGTAGTAATTTCCATTTTTATATTTTTTTATTATTTCTCCTAGGTAAATTTTAACGAAAAATGAGCAAAAAGGGAACAACGACGGCATAAGTGGTGGCGGCGGCGTCATCGGAGCACTATAAAAAAGGGGGGGGTTTCATTTGTTTCTTACTTTGAATTGTGAGTGTAAGCGGCAGAGCGTAAACTGTTAAAGCGTAAGCGTAGACGATCGCGCCTGGCGTAAGTGTAAACTTGCTCATGAGCATAGACGCCAAAGCGTAATCCTTAGTGTAGACGCCTGACACTAAACCCCAGCGTAGACGCGGAGTGTAGAATTTCAGGTGCCAACGTAGACAGTTCTCTTCTTCAGCGTAAACTTGTGCAATTAGCGTGAAGGAGGCCAAGATGGGCAAAGGAAAAGAAGTGGAAGGCCAGGGGAGGAAGGGCCCCGACTTGACCTTTGCGGAGGAGACTGAAGCCATGCTGCAATGCCTGCCCCGGCCAAGGATCCCGTCATGGCCTGTGACATCCCACAGGTAGGCTCTGATCCCTGCCTCTGCTATTATTTCTTTGCTTCTCTCTTTTTTTAGCATAGACAGTCTCGACGTATACGCCGAGCGTAGAGGGTTTTCGGTGTAGAGGGTTTTAAGCGTATACGCCGAGTGTGACTTCATAGCGTAAAGTGGACTGTCAGGGCATAATCAATTTTATCAACGTAAGCAATTTTCCTGCACTATTCTGTCAGCGTAAGCCTCGGCGTCATGAGTTCTCTATGCGTGACCTTTTGTCAGCGTGATATGTTTGTTTTATCAGCGTAAATTTTATTTACTGTGACGGCGTATACGTCGATGGTTTGTTCAGCGTATACGTTGTGCATGTGCAGTTGTTTTCACAACATAGACTTATTTTTGATGTTTCTAGCATAAACTTATTTTCTTAGTGTTGGCATAGACTGTTTACGCTGAAAGCGAACTTGGGCGTATATGCTGAGGGTTTCTTCAGCGTATACGTTGAGCATAAAACAGTTCATTTTCGGCGTATATGCTGAGTTAAGCAGCGTATTGCACTAAGCGTAAATAGTTTCGTCAGCGTATACGCTAGTTTATGGGGCGTATACGCTGAGTGTAAACAGTTAGTAAATTTTTAGATTTGTAGATTCATGACGTCAACCCTCGCTTTTCGGGCTATTTCGAAGCATGGCTATTTATCGTGGCATCTTGATTGTTTGCAGGGACAGTAAGCGCTTCCTCCTTGTTGTTGAGCTTGTTGGGGTGTTAACATGGGTTGGCCCCGTTGAGGCTGAGGAGCTTCCCCTAGATCTAACCGTGGATAACAACGGGGTTTGGTTCAAGGAAGGCACATGTGGATTTCTGGCCTTCCTTATGGAAAATTTCGAGGTGGCGATCTGGTTGAACTTTAGCGAAGTGATTGCAAGGAGCGTGCTTGAGGCAATGCTACCAGGAGCTGCAGAGGTGTCATGGTCTTCATAGAAGACATTGACAAGGGGCCACTTGTTAATGAGGATGGTTCTACCCGCGAGCCCAGGTCAACACGCCCATTAACGTGCATGTGGGCACTATTTCCGCAAGGGTTAGACTACCTCAACAATACTTTGTTCATAGCTTCCCGCGCGCACACAATATTCCAGAATCCTCCTGGCACAGTGTACCAAGTGGACAGGTAGGACTATTTAAGTTTATTGTTTCCTTTCGCTGTTTGGTGTTTGTTTCTTGTTTTGACATTTAGTTTTTTATAGATCGAAGACCAACCCAGACGGGACATTGATTGAGGATGAAGGACTAGCTCTTACTCGCACTGCCTTGGAGGCATTCATGATGGGCCCCACCCTTCGTGGAATCGTACTAGGTTAAACCAAGGGAGCGATCGTCCATTTTCATAAGCAGTTCTCCAGAGCGTTCGCGATGTGTAAAGCTCATGGGTGGCTTCATGAAGACTGGTCGGACAAAGGGCCAGTCTTCCCTCGTGACTTTGGTAGCACATCTAAATCCACCACTAACGGTAAATGATAACATTTCCTAGATATGTTAGTGAGTTGGTCCAACTGTTTGGAGTTACGCTGATATGACCATTTTAAATTGTTTGTACAGTTGATGCACCTCCTAGTGAGGATCCGGTAACAACTGGACGAACCAAGACTACCTTTTCGATGAAGTTTGGGGAGGTGACTAAGGCTCAAAAGTGGTTGCGTAGACAAGCTCCACCATCCATCATTCGTTGCCTGGATAATGCCGGCCTCATGGAGCTCTTTATGACCCCGAGTCCTAGCGTATCCATAGGGGAGATGATTGGGATCGTGGACTCTTTTAATGAGTCCGTCTCATACTATAGCACCCGGATTAAGGGTGTCAAGGTAGTTTTTCATTTTTCGCCCGAGTTCTTTTCAAACTTATTTGGTGTACCGATAGATGGCTTAAATGTAGTATTAGACAGAGCTCATATAGAGCTCTAGACGGTTCATGAGTTGGAAGATTGGCTAGGCGTGGCCAAGGGTGCCAAGGGATTCCCGATGCAGGGAAAAGCAAAACTTGTGGAAGTGAACGAATTGTATCCCCTATTCAGGGCATGGGTATTTCCTAAAACCATTTTCCAGGTGAAGTGTCTTGGGGTTGAGGTTGTTCGTGTCATGCGAACTGTCTTGGAAACGGGCATGCGATATAACTGGGCACGATTTTTGTTGTCGGGCATGCACAAGGAGATAGTGCGGTTGCGTTCGAATATCGAGGCGCAATCCCACTTTACCTTCGCATTCTTCATCGGTTATCTTCATCATTTTGTCGAGTTCCTAGTAGTCTGTGCAGAAAACAAGTTTGTTCTACGGGATCGGGGTCAAATGTCCTACCCGTGGATCAATCACTTGTTTGAGACAGCAAAATCCCAAGATGCACCTAAAGGCATTGATGAATCTATTTCTATTACTACAGGGGGATCATCTGACACTTCAATCCACACACATGATAGTTTGGGATTAGAGCCAGACGACGTACCCTACACTACTAGAAGGGCAGAACGGGTCATCAAGGAGACCGTTGTCCAAGCCAAGTCAAAGCTAAAAATCCCTGAACGCACAACTGAGTAAGTCTCCGATGTGAACCCGCCATGCGTGAAGCGCATACGCTTCAAGATACCTGGTAAGCGGACCTCGCCCGCTTATTGCTTTATCATTTTTGTTTTGTTTATAACTTTTACTTCAATCGCTTACGTGTCATTGATATTTTTGGCTTAATTTAAAAAAGTGAGGAAGCAGGCTTTAGAAACTATCACCAAGGAGCAGGAGACCAACACGGAGAAGAATAACAAGGAGGAACATACAGAGAAGAGCCAGGGTGGAGGAACGGAGGAGTTAAAGGAAAATACCACTGAAACCGCACTGTTGGACGATCAGGAGGCTGTCAACCAAATGTTCAGCAGCTTCCTTAAGGGAAATCTGGACTTGGGCGACCCCCCAGAGGGCGACAAGGATCATGGTACATTTTCCTTTTTATTTCATTTTGAATTTCTTGACCAATTATCATTCCTACGGCATTTTATTTTTGTGCTTTTATCCTGTTCAGATGAGGGCAGCGAGACCAGGACGGTGTGGCTGGACGTACCCATGAAAACGTTTCCTCCTGAGAGGACCACGGAGGTTAGTTCGTCTCGTACCCGTGAGCCATTTACTTGGTCTGAAATGCCAAGAAAAATGGATTTTGTGGCTGGACTCACAGAGGAAGTTGTTGAACAGATCCAGGAAGCCCACCCTGACATAGGTATAACTCATTTAGAGGTTTGGAATTTCACATCTTGTTTTTATTGTCCTAACATTTGTGTTTTTCGCGTGGGTAGGCGCTAAATTGAGATGGGATCCCTCTGAAAGCATTAGCATAGAAAGTTTGACCACACTTTCCCCAGAAGTGGAACAGGTGCCAAGGCCTGTTTACGACGGAGTTGCAGAAGGCTTTGTGCACAACGCTAAGTCGTTATGGACCTGTAGGCATTCCATTGAGCAGTTGTGGCTACAGATTTAGGCAAAAGAAAGCGAAGTCTCTGAATTGTCAATGGAACGTGATGATCTAAAGGCTCGGTATGAGTTCGTCGCTGCCAAACTAAGCGGAGATCGCTCCTGGCAAACGTCTGAGGTTACATACACTAGATATTGGAATCTACTGAATCGTCATGCGTCGCTGACTCGGAGAATGGCAAAGTGCAAAGCCCAAATTGATCTCCTGAACCTTAAATGTCAAGATTGGAAAGCCTTCACTTCCAAGGTTCGTAAGTGGGGTCAGGATGAGAAAAATCACAAACATTACTACAAGAAGTAGTTAAAAGAGGTGTCTATTGAAAAGCGCCAAATAGAGATGTTTGTGGAGGGTTTGGGTTTGCATTCTGCCTTTGATACTTTTGCTCAAAATACAACTGTGGAAATGGAGTCGCCTACAAGGGTGATCACAACTACTTCTGGGGAAGTGTCAGTGGGCGAGTTCCCTCTAAAACGTCCTACCTGGTCGGCTGTCGACAAAGGAAAGACTTTGGCAGACATCAACTTAGGCCTTGATGGGACAGATTGGGCCAGCGTTTCAGAAAAAGAAATCCTTCGTCGGCTGGAATTCGGCTTAGGGGGATCTCCTATGGTAAGCGTTTTGTGCTTATGAAGTTAATTTATTGAATAATGTTTAAAATCTTGACATTCGCTTATTCTTATGTTGGTTGTTTCTTTTTGGTATTTTCAGGATGAAGGTAGCAATGATGCCCAAGAAGCGGGCCCCAGTGGAGCAGGGGTCCCTGATGCTGATGAATTTAAAGTGGACGAACCTCCCACCCCAGATGTTTAGAATTTTAATTTTTAAGTTTTTGTTGTTTTTTGACTCAGATTGATACGAAAATTGTAACTTGAAAATTTTGAGATGGATGAAAACAGTTGACACTCATAATTGTACAACATTGCATGTAAGAAAATTTTTTGTTGATTTTGAATTTAATTGTAAACTCAACACGGAAATGAAAAATGTTTTGGCTTGTTTTTCCTTTGTTTTAAATGTAATGCAGAGATGTAATCGTTACTGCTAAACAAAAAAGGAAAACAAAGTATGCGCGCATGAACTAGTTTAAGGCCATTTCGGGCCCTAGTCGTAAATGAGGGATATTTCGAATGACACGGGCGGATTTTTATGTTGACCGATCATTGCTGATCGTGGCTAGTTTTACGTCTTTGCGGACATGATAGTTTAGCGTCATCTCGGACAGGGAGTGTAGTTTAATAAATTTTTTGTTTCTCAATTTACCGTAGTTTAGTGTCATTTCAGATGAGTTGTAGTTTAATGTCGTTTCAGATATGTTATAGTTTAATGTCATTTCAGACATGTTATAGTTTAATGTCATTTCGAACATGTTATAGTTTAATGTCATTTCGGATTGGTTATAGTTTAATGTCGTTTCGGACATGTTATAGTTTAATGTCGTTTCGGACATGTTATAGTTTAATGTCATTTCGGACATGTTATAGTTTAATGTCATTTCGGACCGGAAGTGTTGATATTATTGTAATAGTTTTTAAATTTTCTTCCTGTTAATATTAGGTGATGTGTTAACGGGTATGATTCTGTATTCAGCGTCCCCTTCGCTGATCACATTGAATGGTAATTCAGCCCAAGGGACGTCTAATGGAATGACTTTTGTGTTAGTGTCTTCAGATGTTTCGGCAGTTGGCATGATTTTTGTGCAAGTTTCCACTTGAGCAGTTGTATGTACAGTGTCAGACGCAGGCGTTTCTGTTTTAGGTGGGTCTTGTTCCATGTTTAAAGGCTCATTGTTTACCAGTTGTTGCACATTTTTATCATTTCGTTTAGGCTCTTCAAGCTTGACTTCCGAGCCTTGGTCCATGTCTACGTGTGATGAAATGGTAGGCATAGCAGCCTCCCCATGTATGATGATTTCACCGCCTTCATAAGGCAGGTGGATCTCTTGGTGTAGAGGGGAGGAAACCGCTTTTAGTTGGGCCAACCAGGGTCTCCCTAATATTAAGTTGAATCCTGGCATTTCGTCGACCACCAAGAAATCGGCGGACGTGGGAAATTGATCCCCTGCTATGAAGTCTAAGGTCACTATGCCTTTGACTATTACGCATGACCCGTTGAATGATTTTAAACATGTGGTTGCGGTTGGTTTGATTAATTCGGTAATCCCTAGTTGTTCGATGATGGGATACGGTACTACGTTTGTGGCAGCTCCATCATCTACGTGGACCCTATGTATCCTGAATTGGTTTATGCGTATCGTTATGAACATGGGGGCCGTTGTTATTTCCTGTGTTTTCTTATCCACCTTAATGTTGTCATCATGGAAGCTCAAGGGTTTATGAGTGGTCCCATGAGACGAGTACATTACCGCATGGATGGCGGGTTCGTTCGGGGGCAAGTCCTCACTTACCGAGATCGACGTTAACATGCGTACTAGAGCTTCTCGATGTGTTTGGGATGTTAGCACCAAGTCATACAAGCTCAACGAAGTGTTCTTTTGCTTCAATGCTTGGGTGACTTATGTCAAGGCCGTTGCTAAGTCTCTACTGTTTGGGGCGTTTTTATCAATGATAACTGGGTCCATTGGGCCCAACAGTTTTATTTCATGTTTTGTTGGTTTGTCGTTTTTGTTTGAAGCTATTATTTTAAGTGGTTCATATTTTTCAAATGATTCGCCTTCATTACCTACGTCTGGTTGGTTGTTAGGTGACGACATAGGTACTGAGTTAAGTGGAATGGGTTTAGGTGGCCCTAGAGCTAACCGTTGGCGTTCCTTCTCCACACGTTCACGTATAAGCCTATCTGCTAAGCGTTCTCGTGTGTGGCATGGAGGTGGGGTTGGTCTTGGAGCCTCGGGCTGCCCTGGGATTCGCACCACATATGGAGGCGGGCGGGGTTGCGGTTGGTCAGTCAGATGTGGTTGAGTGGAAGGCTGTCCAAGTACCCTATGACGTAGGGGCTGGGTTTGCCTTGCGTTTGTGAGGTGGAGGCTTGGTAATCATTGGGAGTTTCGGGTATCCTAACAACATATGGGGTTGATTTCAGCAGAGGTTGGACCTCCGCCGTTGCGACTGCTGGTGGCACTCGGACTATGAAAGGGGCAGGCTGAGTAGAAGGGGTTGATGCATTTGAGGGAATGACGAGAGGGACACGCACCATGTGTGGTTTGTTGCGTGTCATGGTGTTAGATGTGGGTACAGCCGAGGGAAACCGGACTACGTACGGCTGTTGGGGGCGTGTGGTGGTTGAGACATGGGCGTGGACACAGCGGGGGGAATCTGAACTATGAACGGCCTATTAGGTGTTTCATGTTTATATTGGGGATAGAGAGTGTTAATGTTGGGTGGATTGGAATCATCATCAAGGTAGATTGTATTCATGACGTATGGCGCCTCTTTGGTGTTCAAGGGGTCTTTATACACCCCCATAGCTTGATTCTGTGGTTGGACCGGGTTGGCCTCATGAAAAGTGATTTGGCCTTCATCAATCATCCACTGAATATCCTGTTTCAAGGTGAAACAGTAATCTGTACTGTGCCCGTTTCGCTGATGGTAGTCGCAAAAGCGATCCATTCTGAAGCCTTTGGGTATGGGAGGCTCATCCAGCGTTGCTAAGCTTGGGTTCTGAATGAGTTGAGAGAACCGGTCATGTCTCTGGATGGCCACAGGGGATAACTTTTTATGTTTCATCAACCCAGCCTTCAAGAGTTGATTGAAGAGCTGGGAAGGCTTCATTGGCAGAGGCGTATATTGAGAGGGTTCTTTCCTCTCGAAATTTCACGTATGATTTGTTGTTGGGTTTTGCGATAATGACGATTCCAACGCGGTTGTGAGAATTAGTTTATTGTAGTTAGTGGGGGCTGTGGGTGGTTTATTTTGGTATGTCATGTTTGCTTGTTGCGCGCCTGCTATTGCTGCTATGGTTGTCTTAGCCTTCTCTTTATCTTTTTTAGTATGTTGATTTTTGAAGGCTAAGTATGCAGGGTCATGGCTGTTTTGGGCCACTTCTTCTATATTTTTAATTTGTACAAAAGCCTGGTTAAGATTATGCGCATTAAGGTAATACAGCTTGGATTTAAAGAAATCATTAACCGCTCCCTTCAGGATTGTGAGCAAGTACGTCTGGGAGATCGGCTCGTGCAACTCGTTGAGGGTGGCGCTCCACCTCTGAATAAATTTCTGTACAGGTTCAAGCGGTGCTTGCTTGACTTGTATGAGGCTGTCTAGTGTGGCCTCAGGTTTCAAGTTGTACTTGAACCTGGTCACAAACTGGTGTAATAAGTCCTCCAAGGAGGAGAAGGAATTCCTTGACAGAGCCCGATACCAATCAAGTGCTCTCCCCACGAGGGACATGGGGAACACTCGAAGAATGGCATGGGGCCATGCCTGGAGTAGCGCGCATTCTAACCTAAATGTTATTAAATGTGTGTTGGGGTCTGTCTCCCCATTGTATTTGGTTAGTGTTGGTAAGGAGATGCCTTTGGGCAAGGTCAAGGGTGGGACAGAAGAGCTGATGGGGTCATCTTGGTAGAAGTTGACTACCTTCAGTTCCCCGTTGGCGGCTGTTTTGAGGCATTTTACCTCGTCGGTTAATTCTTGCATCAATTTCTTAGCATCTGCCCAATCTTGGACACTAGGTGGCAAGGCAACTTGTGGTTGTGGTATATTGTACAGGTTAGACTATTGGATGGTGGGTTGAAAGGCCGAAAGTTGCGTAGTCGACGGTTGTGTCTGTGGAAGGTGAACAGCATGTGGTGCTAAAGATGATACATTATATACAAGGGGTTGTTGCTGCTATGGTTGTGGTCATATTTGGGGAATGTTAAGATGTGGAAATGTGTGAGATGGCACATTGTGGTGAGTGGGTTGGTGTGACGGCACACATATCGCTGGCCATTGCCCGACCACGTTGTGCGAAGGGACCCCTTGTTGGGTTACGGCGGTCGAGGGGGCTGCGTGCATTTGAATATGAGGGATGTAGTGGGCGGATGTGGAGGCTGGTATTACGTGTGGCATCCCTATCACTCAGGGTGGGAATGTCACTCCCACGCTGTCGTGAGGGGGCGGTGCTTGTGAGGACGAGCCTGCCGCTGCAGCGGGTATGATTGCGAGAGGGAAGGTGTTAGGTTGGGGGTCGCTCGGGGGAGGAATATGCACTAGTGCTGATGTTTCTGGTGGTGGTGCTTGGGCACGGGTGAACCTGAGGTGTTGGAGGGGCATGATTTCCCCTGTATCAGGATGAAAAATGGGGTTAACGTGTGCTTGCAGGCTCAGAGTATGGTAAGAATCCTCTTGTTCAGATTGAGCGGTGAATTCGTCCTCTTCCTCTAGTTGGGGCTCTAGCGCAAGTTGATCCAACGAGTGGCTCCTTTACAGGAGGAGCTATGTGACGAGCTCCGAATACTGCTCCGGAACAGTGATTACGTCATACGGTGAAGGGATAAACTCGCGTCCCCCCCTGTAAAAGAGTTCGAACTACCTCTTTACCTCCATTTCGGCTCGATCTACAGCCAAGCCAGCTTGTATCTTAATGCATATGAAATTATACTGATCCTGGGTTATAATTTTGGGGGTCGAGTCTCTCGCTTGCAACCTTAGGGACCGACGAGGCCCCACGGTGGGTTGTACTCCCGGGTGTTGCGTGACAGGCTGTTGGACAGCCATGCTACCCACGATGTCGATCACTTGAGCTGTTGCAGTGGTGGTGTTCACGGGGTTCATGATGAATTGTTAAGGGTATGACACGGGGTAGAGGAGCAAAATTAGTATACTTGGTACAGCGTAAACTATGTGACAAAGTGCAGCGTATACGCTTCACGTTCAGCATATAGTGTCAGCGTAGACAGCGTATACAGCGTAAGGAGTGTAGCGTATACGCTAGGCAGCGTATACAGCTTTGGCGTAAAACAGAGTACAGTGTAAAACAAGGCACAGCGTAAGACAAAGCATAGCGTAAAACAGGATAGAGCGTAAAAACAAAGTGTAGCGTAAAATAAAGCACAGCGTAAAACAAGACAGCATAGAGAATGGAGCATATGATTTTCTGGTTAAGTTTTAACAGGGACAGCGTAAACACTGAACAGCGTAGACACTGGACAGTTTGCAGGCTGAGTTTTTAGACTAGGCTGCATAGATGCTGGGAGGGTTTCAGCAGGAAGCGGCGTGTGGTTGGCGATGTATACGCTCAACAGCGTAAACGCTAGGAAGTTTACGAGTAAAGGTTTTAGGAGGCCCTCCTTCTAGCGCTAATTTCTGTATCGCCTGAAATCGTCAATCACCGGCTGGAAGGAGACAGAGACCATGGGATCGCAGGACACATACAGAAGACTCTGCCTTCGCCTAAGGGTGAGTTGGAATGCACGAAGGTAGAGCACCTTGGATGGTCCGCACGCGGATCAGACAAGGATTTCCCCAAATGTATGCCGAAGTGCTATATGCTGGGTTATGCATAAACGGGAGCGTAAACAGCATAACAGATGTGAACAAGGCGTAAATATAAACGAGTGTAAACAAAACACATGTAAGAAATCAATGTAAACTGTAAGCAATGATATTACAGAATGAAAGTACAGTGCACCGGTCTAACGCAGTTGTGATGGAACACAAGGCGGACGAAAAGCCCCGGTGGATGCAGGGATGACTCGGATGGTTCGGACTATAGGCGGAGCGTAGAGACTGTGTGCCCAGTGTACAGGAATACCCAGCGTAAAAAGGTTTTAGCTCTGGTGCGCAGCGTAAATGTTCTCTGGTATGCTCTGGGATTTTGCCAACCATCCGGTGCAAGTGGAAAAGTGGGGTTTTTATACCGGTTGTTACGCTAGACTCGGGTTGGGCGACACATAGATGTTGACCAGGTGCAAACAGGGCGTAAGATTTACTACTGTACAACATATTACATCTGCTGAGCGTATACGCTGTATCAGGTGGGCATAGACTCTAGGTGTATACGCTGGGCATATATGCTAGATATGCTGGGCGTAGCTGCTATGGACGCTGGGTGTATACGCTGAGCATATGCGCCGACAATGGCTGGGCGTATACGCTGATGGTTGCCAACTTGCTTCAATTCTTGCTCTTCGGTGTCGTCTTCATTCTATCTTTGGAGACTCCATGTTGGGCGTACACATTTGCCGTACCCGCCGAGCGTACATGTGGAGTGTACGTTGGGCGTGTAAGGATGTCTACGCTGGGCGTATACGCTATGGATGCTAGGCGTACATGTTGAGCGTATACGCTGTGGATGCTGGGTGTATACGCTAGGCGTATACGCTGGTACTGCATACTTAGTGAAAATTAGGCCTTTTGATCCCCTAAGTTGCAATGTGCAACACCAAATGTAGCCATGGTTGTCCATGGGTCGCAGGGACCTGCTCCTTGCTGGAGAATTACTAAGCTTGAAATTTTGTGGTGTTTCACTCACACTCCGCCTTATTCTATGCCACTACCAGCAACACAGGAAGGGTTGACATCACAATATCAACAAACAAATGCCACTTGTGCTGCAAATGTGAAAAAACATGCTAACACCAGTGGGTCTCAACTACCACATAGGAAACGTTCCTTCTAGAGAAAAGGCCATAAGCCAAAGTAGACCATGCATGGACCCACCATATCATCCAAGCTAGCACAAGGCCAATCTGGTGCACCAACTTCCTTATCTCAACCAACATCCTTTGATCATACACAAGGACCACCATCCATCGATACTCTAATCCCAAATCCAAACAATGAATCTAAGTGTGTAAAGATAAATAAATCCATGCATACGATATCATGATCAAGGATGCAATCATGGGTCAGCCATCCATAACATTAACACACCTCATACCTTGACCCACCGTAAAATTAACCATCAAGTGTGTGACCAATAATTTTTCTACCTAGCCACCACACCACAAACAAACACCTAGTGGCTAGGGACTGAACAATTACCAATGTTTCATATATGCATGAATACTATTTATCCACTTATTAATCATTTCCATAGCAAAATGTTTAGTCATGGGGATCACCCCCCATTCTAGTCTTTAGGATTCTTAGGTATTTTTCAACTTTTTGTTTTACACATTTTTTGTTTCACAACTTTTTGTTTTATACATTCTTTATTTTACATCTTGTTTTCATGTTATTAATCATTTCTACTTTTTTTTTTACACCATCGTTAGTACATTTGTTATTTCTTGAAAATTTTACACTTTCTTTTATATTTTATTTTGGTGTAACTTTCTAAGTTTCTGTAAATAAGTGCCAAGTACAGTGGTAATGCATTACTTGATGGTGGTATGTACTATTTTGTTATTTGATTGTTGGTGTCTAGATTCTGGCTTTGAATTTCATTACGGATGATTAGAACATGGTTTCTTTTTCATGCAACAAGTAGTGAGTCCACAACATCCACCCATCCACAAACTCTATGGTTTTTCTTGTTCTAGAAACATGTAGTTCCTTTTTTATTAATAAAAATTTAACAAATTTGTAACTTTGGTAGTTTCCAAAATTGGAAAGGATTCAAAGGTTTGAATAGGATGTGACTTTAAGGGAATTCGATATTCTTTGTGCCTTTCTATTTTTCTGGATGCATGTTTATTTTCATGGATTTCTTACTATTCCATGTCAACCAATAAAAGGAATTTGAATAAGTCTTTGCATGGTGTGGTTCTCATCAAAAAAAATCATTGGAATTCAAAGCACACCCCTTAGACAAAATAAATGCATACATCTTTGCATGGTGTGGTTTCCATTTCAAAAAAAAAGTGATGGAAATTCAAAGCACACCCCTAGACAAAATAAATGGTCTACAAGCACTAGTTATCGGACTAGAAAGACATGTTACCCATGCCTACAGTCTCCTCTAACTAAGGTCCTTCCTCACTTCCTACTTCTCTTTTCTTCTTTAATAAGAAATGGTGGTTTTTCTGTGGGAGCACTCTGGTGTCTCAAGGGAATGAACTAGTCTTAGAATGGTGATGCAAAGTCACTAAACAAGGTTGGTTTTAGTCTAAACTAATGATGGATCCTATCATCATTTAACCATAAAATTCACAAGGGACTTCATGTGACCTTAATCAGGAACTCCATTCCACTCTCTCTCGTACATCTATGCTTTCCATGTCTCACCTCATTGCTAGTTTCATGTTCTTGTTCGATGTCTTGGTTTTATGTGTCAGAATTCTTAGGTAGTTTCTTTTGGGTTTTTGTACTTAACCTTCGATAATCATTAATCATCCATGGAGCCCACAGAATCTTTGGTTTGAAGTTATGCAAGGGCATAAAAGGCATATGCCTGCTTTGGGAAGGACCCACTTGCATATCTTTTGGTTGGGTTAGTTAAGTTCTTTACCCTTAGACACTCTTACAATCAAATCCTTTTATTTACCTCATAAACGACATCCAATTATGCACATCTTCACAACATTTTTTAGGGAACTTTCCTTTTTATTATTGTGAATTCTTACATCCTCTTCAAATATTTTCTTATGTCAATTTTTTTTTTTCAAATTTAATGGACCACTTATCTACTTTACCCTATTTGTAAACCTTCCCGCTAATACTCCTAAAGGAATCAATCTACCACAATCACAACCTAGCTGAGTGTAACCACCGATGAGACAAGGCATTTAATAGCTATATGTTACACATTGCATACTAACTCACAATTTTGTTGTGATTGTAGTGGGAAGCATGGATTGGAAGTAGGACTATCTTCACCAAGGATGATGCAACAGTACCACATGATGAGGCCCATTCATGATCGTTGGATCTTCTCTCTCACTCTTCAACTACCAAGAGGTGTTGAATGTCAGTTTTATCTAGGGTGTTCACTTCTCTTATCATGAACATCCAATTTTGTAAATATTGTAACTTTGTACACTTGGGTACTGAGAGTCTATTATTTCATCAAAGTTAGTTTGTGTGTCAGTCAATAATCTCATAACTTCCCAACATTTTGTTAGGAACTTGTTCCTCTTCTTCACTCGAGGATGAGTTTTCATTCAATTATGGGGGTATGATGAATCATGTTTTCATTTGCTCTAACATCAAAGCCAAGATACAATGTTGGGTATCTAAAGTTGTAGGGTATACGCCAGCCTATAAATATAGCCCTTGGGCTTATGACTTTCATATTAGTTTTTGTCATAGTTAGCAAATCTCTTGCAATTTATTTCCTCTAGAGTTAGAATATTTTTTGAGTGCCTGCAGTAGGAGTCTGAGGATGTATGGATCTTTGTTCAAACACTAATGTACCCTAGCACAATAGTATGATGGGAATAAAGATAAACTCTTATGATAATTCTTGTAGCACTAAGAATAGATTAATATTTCCTTTAATTTACTTTACTTTAATGCATTTAAATTAAGTAATTAATTTCCAATTATTAATGAACACAAGCATGATCACTTTGAGCATACATATAGTGCTTGGTAACTGAACAATGCTTAACACTTGATAGCCCAGCAGTGCTATATGTGTTCAAGAAAGTGGAATAGGTACTTGTATTAGGCTAGCTAGGCTACTTTAGATCTTATTTTTCAGTGTTCATTAGATTAGTTAACTTATCTCTTTATCATCATTAGGAGCAGCATAAAATTAGACATCATATGCCTCACATTAGACTAAATCATATGTGACAAAGCTACCACTAGTCCAAGTGGGAAGATAGTGAACTACGATCAAAGCTTAATGATCTAGATACCACAACTAGTTCCATCCAAGGAATTCGACCAGATCATGCATGAACACTTGCAATTCATATGGTTGAGCCTAAGAGTACCTCGCCACTCATCAAACACCTAGACTCCCTCTTCCATGGCTAGATGTGATCTTAAAGTAGTTTTGAATGGTGCTCCATCCTTGAACAAATGATGTAACAATTACACAAATTATTGTCTACTCTTGGTGGCTCTGTAGGATAGAACTGTATGTCCTCAAAAACACTTGAGCTTATGCTCTCATGATTGGGGGCTTCAAGTGCTTTTTGAATGATAATGTGCTCTCGTGATTGGGTGCTTTTGAGGGCTATGATCTGCTCTCATGACTCAGGACTATGATGTGCTTTTAGGACTTGGGACTTATGGTGCCTTGTGGGCTATGGTGTATCACCCCATCTCCCTCATGTACTCTATTCCTTGTGTACTTTGATGTATCACATCATCTCCCTCTAATGTATTGTCCCATTTCTCTAATGTATTGTTAAATTATTTTAGTGTCCTAACCTCTCTGGTGGGATAGTAGGACCAAGCACTATATTACTTGATGATAGTCCTATGAGGAGCCATTCTCCATTTTGATGGATACCCTCTTTAGTTCTTCAAATAATAGGTTGTATCAAGATAGTTGTTCCCTAGATAAGATTTAGAAGTAATTGATGTTTGGGACTTGTTCCAAGAAGTGGTCCCATGAATTCATGAAATCTCCCTTATGAGGCCATGTTGTTGATGTATCCTAAATGTATATATCTATTCTCTTGTAGGCAAGGTATGATCTTATGTACTCTCTCTTAGCTTTTGGGGCTCCAAAGGGACTTCCTTATTGGGGTCCTCAGGTAGATCTTTCTTATTGTAAACCCTTTGGGGATAAGTCATGTATTATTTTAAGTTGGTATTTAATGTTGGTAAAGACCATTCATTGTAAACTTGTCTCAAGGACCTAGTCTTCCTATGGACAAAATGTTTTTGTTGGCTCTTGCATTTTTTGTTCGGGCCTCATGGTAATAGGTAGTGGTGTAGCCTTATGCATCACAATTGTTGTAAATGGGATGGACTGGGATGTATGAAATGAAAACCCAAATCTCCCATGATGAAAGAGAACTTCCTCTTGGTAAAATTTTGAGGGATGAACTCTTTTACTTCTTGAGTTGTTCTTAAGGTGTAATCAAATGTGGGTCAGACCTATGAATCCATGTCTTCCCTCAACTAGTAGTAGTTTGACGATACAATTTTGTTGGCTATGTAGACTACTTATGCATGTATTATGGGTAGGGTGTAATTGGATTGTTCTACTTACCTACGAAAGAAACCTCTCAAAGAGGATATTTCCTCTAGGTTCAAAAATCTAATGAAATCTGTTGATTATGAGTTGCGGTTGTTCCTGGCATGGTAGGAAAATTTTGTTTCTGGGAACCTAGATGTTCCTCAAAGAATTCATAACTATGATTGTAATCAGAGGTTGATGAGTGGCGAGGTACCCCTATGCTCAACCATACGAATACAAGCATGTACGTGCAATCCATTCAAACTCCGTAGATGGACTAGTTGTGGCACGTGGATAATTATATGTCAATCATAGTTTGTTGTCTTTCCACCTAGACTAGTAGTAGCTTTTTCAAGTATGGTTTAGTCCAAAGTCATTCATATGATGTTGTCCTAACTCTATGTTACTCCTGATAACAAAAAAGATAAATTTATTAAATTAATAATAAGAGCAAAACCTAAATTAGCCTATGGCGATGGTATTTGTCCTTAACCATCCATACATGTCTTAGACTTCATGGAATTACTGCTAGGTGTGATAGGTATTTGCACTTAAATGCTTGTGATTAAGGCACACATAGTCCACTTAATGACAAGAAAATTAAATAAAAATAAATCAACTGTTAACTAAAGAAGGCATTAAATAATTAAAATAATGAAATTAATGTAACTGAATGCTGCAATGATGAAAATAATCTTGATCTTTATTGCTGGTCATGCACATGTCCAAGTACATCATNATTCATCATACCCCCATGACTAAATAAAAACTCATCCTCAAGTTAATACAATGAGAAATGAGTCTCATACAAAACATTATGAAGGTATGGAATTATTAACTAAACATGACACAGTATGGAAAAAACAAAACTTGGACACAAAACATAAAATACAAAATGCAAAATGTTGGAACTCATGTGGTTCCCAGAGGTGGTGGTTCCTCCATTGGTTCTTTCCCTTTGTCTAACCCTGCAAGCTTCTAAGATTGTTGATGGGTGAGAAGCGCCTACAGTTTCTCTGATTCGGTTTGAGGATCAAGCATAGTCCATGCTAATGTTCCAATGTTTGATGGCGCTGGCACCTATGACAGACACGACAACTGTGGAAACATTTAGTTTGCTTTGACATACCATGCAACAAACTATCATCTTTCCTCCTCATAGGCTTTGGCTTTGTCTTGTAATTCTTGGTAATCTGTTAGCCATTGAGCCAAGTTTGCTACTACATATTTTTGGTCATGGTAGCTTGCTTTGACCACTTCTAATTTAGAGTTTTCAACTTCTAATTTTTGCAATGTTTTCTTATGTTCTACAAACTCTATTTCATACTTAGCATAAGTGGCAACTACCTACTTCTCAAGTTTATTTCTTGGATGCCCTGTTGTTAACATGGCCAAGTTGGCATATCACAGATTTTCCAACTCCATGTACTCTATTAATTCCTAAATCTACAGGTCCTAAATTTTTAATTCTACTTGGTGAGCAAAGGCATAAGTATCCAATACAGCTTTCCAGTCAGTGTGTTGAGCACTAAAAGAATTAATGTGAGCCTTAGCCATACAAATCTATTTTTCAATGATTTCATTGTACATCCCCACCTGATCATGGAAGTTTTCTTTTAACTTCTTGTGCTTCTTGGCCTCATTTTTCCATGCACTTATTTTTATTTCCACCTTTTAATGGATGGCATGGACCTCTTCCATGGAAAGGGTTCCATTCTCCCTAGCCAAGCGATTCATGTCTTGATTGACTCGAACTAGTTATTCTCACATTTTTTGGAAACTTTCTTCGAGAACATTTTTCTATTTATCAACTATCATCAATTCAATATTTTAAGTAGCAAGTAGTTTATTCTCCTCTTGTATGGCCTTGAGAGCTTTATCATGTGCATACATTTGAGCTTGTGCCTTTGAAGCATCCCAATTAGCCCGTTCTTTCTCCCTTGCCACTTTTTTATTTTCTTCCAACCATTTATTCAATTTCTAGGTTTTGAAAATGTCTAATTGGTCAGCTACAATAAATTGGAAAGGATCCCTTCATTTAGCTTGTAGGGTGACAAGTTTTTCTTGCAATCTTTTCAACTCTACTTCTGCATGCTCAACCCTAACTTTAGCCATGACCAATTTTCCTTTGGTGGAAATGATGGTTGATTGTGCTGCTATGACATCTTGGGGGATGTCAAACAAGGATTTCATAACTTGTCCTATTTGTAGCAAGCAATCCAAAACATCCTCAGGTTCTACAGGAATTATTGTGGAACTGGCCAAAACTTGAGCATCATGTGCTCCCATGAAATCTATCAATGAGACAACAAGGACATTAAATGATTCTTTGATGTGGTCTATGACCACCTCTACTACACCTACCACATCCTAGTGCTGCATTACCACAACCATGGCACCTTCACCAGTTTCTAATCTAACCTGGAAGGATGCGACATTCCCAAAGATCTACTAAGACCACTAGGACTCTCTTCATGAAATCAATGAAATATCTCCACTTCCAGGATCAATCGAAATAGTGGGCTGTACAACATCATCAATGGCCCTGAATAGATTTTTAGCACCATGACTTTCCCAACTGACTATCTCAACAATTTTTTAGAAATAACTGATAGACAGTCGACAGGCTTGTTGCAGTGGTGGCGATTGTTGGATTTGCTGGCTTATGCGTTGTGTGTTGGGCCCTACTTCCTGTTGTTGGCTGAGTCCTACCATTTGAGGTGCAATGGACCCAACCGTTCACTCTTCCTCTTGCTCAAATTACTCGCCAATGTCTTTCCTTGGCACCAACAGTTTAAGCATTTCAGCATATGAAGCATTTTTGGCTTTCCTAAGAACATCATTCGTGTAGCCCAAGATTTCATCACATCTGCATAGCTTTCTAATAAAAAATGGAAAAGCAAGGCAAGCTTCCCTATCTTTCTTACTTCAAATCATCTTAATATCTCCATCAAATATAAATGAGGCATATTCTCATTAAACTTTCCCATCAAAATCGCACTGCTCCTTGCTGCATAAGTAGATAATCTATTTAAACCTTTGGTGGAGAAAATGTGATAAGTGCCAATCTTAAAGTAGATCTTCTCTTCCAAAGTTAACTCCCCATAAACTTTATTCTCCTTATCGTAAGCCTGTTTCAACCATAATTTTCGTGCATCTATGTATGAGTGAGTGGACAAATGAGCAACTTTTGGTCCTACGTTTGGAAGATTTAGGACCTCTACAATGGCCTTTGCAAAAAAATCAATGGAAACACCACCTACATTGGCAACTGTGCCTTACTCCTTGCCATGCCAAAATTGATATGTTTCACCCAAATACCAATCGCCAGTTTTTAAGAGAATGTGCCATAGTGGAGATGCCTAAAGTTGAGTCTTCACTGGTTCAAGGGAAAACTCAATTAAAGGCCCAAAATTGAGCTCCACGATCACAATTGCAAAGGTGGACTTCTCTTAAATGGCTTGGAAACATTCAGGGGATAGCATAAAATGTTGCCCTAGTTCTGGGGCTCTAACTTCACCACCTTCTGTATGGCCAGATTGCACTATCGCAAGGGTTTCTTCATGAATTTTGAATGAGTGCGCCTCCTACTCTACATGTTCTACATAAAGTTCCTAGCCTTTGCCTCCTCTTGGGCATTTAGCTGCTCCTTGGGAAGGTCCTGCTTGATCTCCTCTTTTTGCGGCCATCTGTAATCACACAAAAATTATTGTTACTAAGGTTGTGTAGAGAAATTTTTATCAATTTATACCTTACTCATTGCTTTAATTAACAATCCATAATTGTGTAGTGTGATTTTTAGAGTTAAAAATATTTTTGAGAAGTGGCTCCAAAGGGTGTTATTGTTGACCTTACAATCATTTGGGTGGCCTGGGTGATTGATAGAGATTATCTTGGCATTAAAACATTAAATTTCTTACCCCTATAATATCCTTTGAACAATGGAAAATTTTGTGCATTTCCCACTACAGTACTTTCCCACAACTAAGTGGAACACTTCGGGTTCCACTAACATTAAACAAAATTGAAATCAGAATGTTAGAGAGCAAGATATTGCGCTTGGAAGATGAAGATGTAAAGCTCTAAGTTGCAAAGAAAAATTTCAACTCCCCTAGTATCAAATGAGAGAAATGAACTTGAAGTGGATAGAGTCGTAAATATATATAGGTAGGGGAGACGTGATATCATGTACACAATATCATGTCCCCACTGAAATTCATTGAATGCAAGGACTGAGTTGGAATAAGAAATTTTCAATATCTAATGAAGGATTGAAAATTGAATTGGAAGCTTTGGGGTATTTAGAAAATTAGTTTTTGAGGCACCAAAAGTATGTCATGGTGGGATCATATATGAAAATTTGTGAAAAGGGACTAGGACAAAGGATGTATGGTAATTATTGAGAAACAATTGATTAAAATGATAAGGGAAAGGATAGTGCACTTAGGTAAGTAGTTGGAGGGTGTAAAATAATGTGTCATGTGCAACAAGGATAAGTTACAAAAGTTACACAAGTGGATCCTTCCCAAAGCAAGCTCTAGCCTATGATGCCCTTGTGGAACCACACCTTTAATTTTTGTAGGCACTAAAGAAGTTGAATGCAACATATACCTATGAACAAAACAGACATCTTAAAATCATTAAGTTGAGATAATAATGCTACATTATACCAACCATAAGTTATGAATAGTTGGGTAATGAGATGAGATGGACAGCAAAAAGCATCATCGAAATCAAGACATGAGGTTCCTAATGATGATCACAATGGAATCTTGTGTGTAATTAGTGATTAAATAACCATGTGTCTAGCTTCCAAGTTCTAGACCAAGTCCATACCACACTACAACGACACCACATTACTTCATCCCATTGACAAACAACCAAAAGCCTATTAAAGTTGCAAGGAGTAACATCACTTGGTGTTTTGTTCAAGGGAGGAGCAAGGAAGGAGCATCATGGTGGCTCACTCTCTTCCTTTCTTTAGTTTTTCTCTTTCTTCTCTTTTTCTTTTTCTTTTTGTCTTTTTTTTCAATTCGTGTTTGGCTCTATGAAGTCACCTACCTTCAAGCATGGGTACATGTCTGATGAGTGGCGAGGTACCCCTACACTCAACCATACGAAACGAGCGTAGCATGCGCAATCCGGTCGAACTCCATAGACTAAATGCCTACACGCCTCATGGAACACTTAAGGTTAACC
>MNCI01019447.1:63340-87521 GCA_015680685.1 Gnetum montanum | reverse complement strand
TTTTTGTTCCAATGAGATGTTGAAAGGAATTTTCATGCCAATTGGCACGCCTATAGCCTGTTTCAATAACTACAAAAAATGAAGAGATTAAATGCACAATTCTTCGCACAATCCCAAATTCATCCAAAGCATCGTTGACATGTTGCTTCGTTATCTCTAATCCTCTTACCAGTAAAAATAGAGCGTTTGTTTTGACAGCTATATTTCTAGAAAATATTTTGATAACTGCAAGAAAATCAAAATCACCGTCTCATATAAATGTCAACTCAGCTGCAGAGCTGTCAGTTCTTCCTTTCCACAAAGCACCCTCAAGTTCAAGAAAATTTCGAACTTCAGCCAGCTTTTTGCCTACTGAACAAATATAAGCTGACGCTTGCCGTCCTGATAATGTTGCACCCTCCATGCTGTCAATATAATCCTGGGAAATAATTGTAAGAGATGAGTAATTGCTTATTCCTAATTAGACAATTTGAATCATTTCGATAAAACTTTTGTTAAATTTCTTTGAGAAAGGATTGCTTTTGTGTTAAAACAGATATAAATATGCATTCTGCAACAACACTAATGTTAACTTGCCTATTGTAACTGATTATCCCAATGTTCAAGAGGCTACTCAACTTTTGGTCAGCCGTCATATGATGTATAATAAACAAAGATCTAGCTCTTTATAGGTGAATGGCAAAAAATAACTCAGGTACCCAACCCCATTTTGTTGGAACAAGGCTAGAATGATGATGATGATAATATTATGATGTATAAAACGTGACTCACCTGTTTTGTGTATGACCCTGCTAGAAAGAAATTTTGAATTGGAGTTTTTTGATCTGGTTGAAAAGGATCCATCCCAGGAGCTTCACGGTAAAGTGATTGTGCAATTTTTACAATAGAAGACCATGTTAGCTCCAATCCTTGTGCTGATGGAAATAGGGCCAACACCTGTGATGGATAATTTGTTGCTTAGAATACAAAAATGCATGTCCAAATGACTTACACATTTGATGAAATCTCCCTTATTTTATAAAACATAATTTCAAGGATAGACTTTGATGCTACCTGTTTATGAACTCGACTTGTAATTTCTTCGTTTGATAATGGCATATATGGATCACCTGGAGTCAACACAACTCTAAAAATGAAAATAAGTACTTAATATCGATTATTATCCACTATGACATACTACACCATATGAAGTGTCATGCACCTTGATTTAGTTTTACTTAAAAAAACATTAACAAACAAGCCTTGTTACGTAAGCACTTAAGAGACTTATGATACGAAAGAATCTGCATTCTGCTCACATGCTATCTATTAGCAACCAAAATAATTTGACATTGGAAAAATTATAATAAAAGGAAAACAAAGCTATGTGAAATTGTAAATTTTCCGAATACTGAATATTCAATATATATGTTTATCACTTACTGGAGCAAAGAACCTTGACCAGGAAGGTAATAGTCCTCAGGTGAAGTAACAGCAAGGTCTGCAAAGCATGAGAAGTCGGCATCTGGGGTATAAAGGAGATTATCCAATCCCGATGCTTGAGCCAGTGCCCTGTGAATAATACAAAGATCCTTATTAAATGACTGAAAGTATTTCAAAGATTCTATCAACTAGATCTTTCATAAAAAAACACTAAAAAGAGTAAAACGAAGATCCAAATGCAATAAATGACGTCACGATATTAAATTAATTTGGTGCATTCTCAAAACATACATTTTTCAAACATGGCTCAGGTTTCAGGAATACCTAGATCTTTCAACATCTTGAAGCTCTGTAACCCAACCATTGAATCTAAGTTGCACAGTAACTACTGGAACTCCCACAAGTTTGTATATGTTATCGAAAAATTTGATACCTCGCCAATCCAATGGAATCAATCTCTTAATGCCTGGTACATCACAAGCTGGAAAACGGAAATCATATTCAAAATTGCTTCATACCAATAGGCATAAGAAATATTTCCTGCACATAATCCAAATCCAATTGTACACACCAGCAACATATGCATCTGCCGCAATAACTTTCTTCTCTGTAGCCTGTATATTTTAAGAAAAGAAAGGATCAGAGTAAGGATAATAATGCAGAATCTGAGGCTTCAGAACATTGCAAACATTCTGCAATTTCAACCGTGAACACACCGTTAACTCTATGAATTCCCAATTACTAAGATGCTACAAATATAGGCAGGCAGGTACATATACGGACACAAGTGCATGTACACGTGTGTCAACATACACCCAACAGAAATCGGCCACCAAACCTTTGATTACATTACGAATGCTTCCATATACTCAATAAATTTGGGCAAAAATATTTTCATAAACTCAAAGTCTTTTACATATATTCAAGTTAAAAATAATTCGCAGTCCCTATCTGACAAGGAAATGCATCATGTAAATATTTATTGGATTTTCATGGCTTATGTAAATATAGCTCAAAGAATACTAAGGTTAGGATATTTTATAATTCATCTTCCTAACTCTTCTTCCTGCCCCCACCACATGCATTTATGGGATCCAGATCAAACGTATTGACTATTGAGCATAAAGCTCCTACAGAAATCAATTCAGTATTCAACATTCATTGACGACCCCTTATAGTATCTTTACTAGCAATGACTAGTGGAGCTATCCCGTATTTAGGATCACATCATAGTACAACTGCATTATGCAACATGGTCATAGACTTCAAGTCTTCAAACCAATGGTTGAACATTATGTTCTTAATGTTGTGTTGTGGATATTTCTGTCCTTTTTGAATGTATTACATATCTCTCAACTATCATTAGGTTTAAGGGAAAACTCAAAACTGGAGTTATTGGTCGTCACCCAGTCAAGAGCTTGATTCTTACCATCATATTAATCAATTCCTTCTTAAATTACAATTAAACACAACATTCCATAAAGTAAACATAAATAACGAAAATCGACTATTATCAACCACAATGCCTAATCTACTTGTATTTTATGAGACAAACACATCAGATCAATAAGTTACGCAATACAAATGAGCAAAATTATTATTATTTAAAATCATTAAAGTAACTAGGAACAGCATGGCATCTTGTTGCATAGTGCAGAAATGTTTCTTTCATTAGCTGCAGTCTCAACACTAACCGGCATTACAATTCCACCTAATAAGCAGACTCCAAGGCACCAAGCACTGTACAATCCAGCAAAGCTTCAGCATGGTGGGAGGAACGGAGAAAGAAAACTAAACTATCTTATCTCTACTGGAATCTCCTGCAACTCAGGTGTATTTATACGTACCCAAGGAAAGTTTCTTTTAACAGGCCCTGTTCATGATGATTCGTCAACAATGTTCAAAATATCACACTGACGCAAAGTTTGGGCATAGGGGGAGGAACATGGAAAAAAACTAAACTATGGAACATAGAAAAAAACTAAACTATCTTATTTCTACTGGAATCTTCTGCACATCAGGTTTGTTTATACGTACCCAAGGAAAGCTTCTTTTAACAGGCCTTGTTCATGATAATTCATCAACAGTGTTGAAAATATCAAACTGACTGAATGGATAGGGATCACATGGTATGGCTGGTTAAGGTTCTGCCTCAGCAACCCTCAACAATCATTAATGCTTCATTTGCCATAGGAAAAAAAGGCCAACTAACAGTAGCATAGAAGCTAAAAGCATGTTAGTTTACTAAAGCATATTTACACAGAAAAGTGTTTGTGATGAAGCTTGAGAGAGACCAATAAGTTGTTCTTCATTGCTGTGATAGCAAAGACATCCTTGGCTTGCCCTGTATGGGAGGTTACAGTTGCCAAATCACATTATATAAAATCAGATTTCAATTTGCCTTCTGGTGAGGACCAATGCTTCAAGACCAAAATTGAAATCTCAATCTTCAAACTTGCAAGATGAATTAAGACAAGAAAGGAAAAACAGTTCTTTAATCTTGCAAATCATTATAGAATTACAAGGCTGAAAGTGCCCAAGGACAGACACGGGCTCAAGAGAATCACACTCACAACGCCTAACACAACACACAACTCACAATGGCTGAAAGCCTTACAGCATGGAAACACAATGGAAGCTCAATTGAAGCTCAACTCTCTCAACTCTTTTCCAAAACTCTCTCACAATTCACTCCTCTCTCCTCTCTCTCTTTCAAATGAAAGGCTTGGATCCCTTTTTATAGTCTCTTCCAAGTGCCCCTTCAGTAGGAGACATCTCTCCCAAGTTGTCACCAATCTCAGGAGACACCTTCCTTCAGCATGAGATGTCTTGGCCTACCTGGAGACATTGTGGCTGGTCTAGAGACATCTTGACAAAGAGAACTATCAAAGATTAAAACTCTTCCCGAAAGTGCCACAAGTAGAATGCACTTCCAATTCCTTCTCTTGCCTCTTAGACATGTAGAAGAATACAAAAACAGACACTCAAGGTACAAAGAACACACATAAAAAAAACACAGTTTGAGGATGTTACATGGGCTGGGTGATCTCCTCATCACCTCTCCCACCCTTAAAATTGAAAGTTGTTTCAGGTTCGTTGTACACTTGGGATAGCATTAAGCCCCCACAAAGCCAAATCCTTCTCATGAACCCAAATTGCATTTTCAGATCCCTCTTCATTCCAATGCATCAAATATTTATGCACCTTTCAATTCCTTGTGCTCCTAGCGTCCCTTGCTTGCAGCACAAGAAGTTTTCTTGGTGACTTAGATGGCCTTGGATCATCAAGTTCATCTTTGAGGATTTCTAAACTATCCTCCAAGTCAGAGGTAAACACCTTGCCATCGTAATGGCTCAAATCTAAAACATTGAATACACAAGAAAATGGGAAATGGTTAGGAATGTCAAGTTCATAAGCATTGTCATTCACTTTGGGTCTGATCTGAAATGGACCAATCTTCTTGGATTTAAGCTTGGAGAAGTTTGCATTCCTCAACCTCTCCTTGCCCAAATGAAGCGACACATAATCTCTAACTCTAAAGAGCACCTTCTTCTTTACCAAGTTCTTTGTAGTAGTAGCTTCTTTGGCTTTGCCTTCAAGTTTTGTCTTCACTTGCTTATGCAAGTCTTGCATGCTTTTCATAAAAACAAAGTTAACATGGGTACAATCATCAAATTGTTTCAAATCATCTGTCATTCTCGGGGCATTGCCACAGTTTGCCTCAAATGGACTTTTCCCAATGCTAGAGTGACAAGACTTATTGTAACTAAACTCAACATGTGACAAAAAGATTTTCCCACCTATTGGGCTGATTCTCCCAAAGACACCTCAAACTTTTGAGCAATCATTTACTTACAACTTCAGTTTGGCCATCAGTTTGTGGATGATATGCACTAGAAAAACATAATTTGGTACCCAACAATTTCCACAATTACCTCCAAAAATGACTTGTAAATTTAACATACCTATCACTTACAATGTTCAATAGGATACCATGTAATCTTACAACATTTTGAAAATACAAGTGAGCAACGTAGGATGCATCATTGCTTCTTTTACAAGGAATAAAATGAACCACTTTAGTGAATCTATCAACAACAAAAATGGAATAATGACCAATTTGTGTCTTGGGAATCCACATAAAATCCATAGAGACACTTTCCCATGGAGCATTAGGAATGGATAAAGGCAAGTAATGCCCAACAATACCTTACCTCCCTTGAATTTTTAGCAAACAAGACACCCTCTAACAAATTTATTTATGCCATTTCTCATACCTAGCCAATAGCAGCTCTTCCCCACAAGTTCATAGGTCTTTGTCTTGCCCATGTGTCCAGCCATATACTACAATTATGCTTTTCTTCCAAAATTTTTGACCTGAAATCACATTTTGGCACACATATTTTACCATTTTTGAAGAGGATGCCTTGCTGTAGATGATAATCTTTCCTCCTATCCATTCTACCAAGTAATGGAGTGTGAAGGTCCCTCCAAACCTCTCCAAAATCAGCATCATGAGAATACAAGGAAGTCAAAGTTTCAAGTCCTAGTTGAACACAAGAGTGATTCACAACATGGATTCTTGAAAAGGCATCTACTACTACATTATTTTTTCCACTTCTATGTTTTAAAACAAAATGAAACTCTTGCAATTGGTCTACCCATTTAAGAATTCAAAAATTGAAGTGCCCTATAATTAGTAAATAAAAGAAACTCAAATCCTAATAAGTACTGTCTCCAATGTTTAATAGCTTGAAGTATAGCATATAACTCCTTTTGATACATACTATACTTTTATCTAGATTCATTTAATTTTTCACAAAAGAATGCAATTAGCTGACCCTCTTGAGAGAGCACACCTAGAATAGCAAACCCACCTGCATCTACCTCCACTTCAAAAGGTTATTCATTTAATTTTTCAGAAAAGAATGCAATTAGCTTACCCTCTTGAGAGAGCACACCTACAATAGCAAACCCACTTGCATCTACCTCCACTTCAAAAGGTTTTGAGAAGTTTGGAATTGCCAAAACCAGAGCACCACAGATTTTGTCTTTTAATGCTTAAAAAGAGTTTTTTTTTATCCTTATCCCACACAAAGGCTGAATCTTTCTTCAAACAAGAGAGCATAGGTTGTGCAATAGAACTAAAATTCCTAATGAATCTCCTATAGAAGCCAACTAAATCAAGAACAGATCTCACCTCTTCCTCATCCCTAGGTAAAGGCCATTCCTTGATTGCCTTGATCTTGCTTGGTTCCATCTTGACTTAGTTCTTGGTGACAACATGACCTAGGTAGACAATTTCTCTCTTCATGAAGTGGCATTTCCTAGCATTAATCACCAATTTTGCTGCTTGTAACTTTGAACATATCATCCTCAAATGGTATACATGGTCTCTTCTTTAGAACTATACACAAATGTCCTCAAAGAAAGCAATGTAACATTTACCAATAAAATATCTTAGAACTTCATGCATGAGTATCATCAATGTAGCTGGAGCATTGGTTAGCCCAAAAGGGATGACTAACCACTCATACAAGCCATCCAATGTCTTAAAGGCTCTTTTCTATTCATCCGCAAGTCTAATCCTTATTTGAAGATAACTACTTTTTAAATCAATTTTAGAAAAAATCTCACCATTGGCTAGCACATCAAGAATATCATCCATCCTAGGAATATGAAATCTATACTTGATTGTAATGCTATTAACAACCCTGGAATCTATGCACATCCTTAATTCATTGGTATCTTTCCTTGGAACTAACATAGCTAGAATAGCAAAAAGAGAGATGGATTCCTTAATTAAACCATTAGAGAGTAATTCAGTTGCTTGCTCAATTCTTCTCTCTAAATTGGAGTCATGCAATAGGCTCTTTCATTTAAAATTGACGCCCCTGGTATGAAGTCTATTTGGTGTTGTATGGATCTCCTTGGTGGAAGCCCTTCCAATTTTCCCTTGAAGACATCAGCAAATTCCAATGCCAAAGGTTGCACGACTAGAGGAAGTTCATTTATAGTCTCCTCTTGACTTGTTGCAAGTGTTGACATGATGACAAAACCATGCCCAGCCTCTTCATGTTCTTGTAGGTACTCTTGCTCACTAAGTAAGATCAATGAAGCATTAATAGGAACATTTTCCTTGTACTGCTGCCAAGTCATAGGGATGAGTTCATGTATCCCATCTCTTAAGACAGGCCAAACATTTCTTGCACCATTAAAAGAAGCCTTGTTGTCAAAGTTCCAAGGTCTTCCCATAATAACATCAATACAATCAATTGGGATAACTAGTCTTAACACTAGCATCCGTTCCCACTCTTTGGACACATCTTGAACTAGTGTAATACTATTGGGATTACCAAATGTTAGTAGTCAAAATACATCTCTCTTTTACCTCTTAGAAATAATCCTTGGAAAGCCAATGGACTCTATAGGGCCTAGGATGTAGAAATGTCTTCAACTGAAGTTTATAAAGAACATTTGAAGAGATCACATTTTCTTGAGCACCACCATCAATCAAAATGTGTATCCATTTACCACTATCTAGACCCCTAGCTCCAATCCTAAAAAGCATCTTTCTTCTAGGATCCTCATTGGCATTCACATTTCCCATAGAAGTGCAAGAATTAATTTTAGTGATATCTTCAATCATTGGTGCATGAGGATTATCTTCATTAGAGGATTCTTCCTTCTCCAAGGTTTGAAGCTCCTTGCCTTTGGAGATCTTTGGCTTTTTGCAGTCCAATTGTTAGTGCCCCTTTTCACCACAATTGAAGCATTGAAGTTTGGATGCATAGCCATTTCCTTGAACCCTTCCATTCTTGGAGTAATGTTTCTTGGAATCTTGGCTCTCCTTGAACTTCTCTTGCTTCTCCTTTGTGTCTTTTTTGGCATTTCCCTTCCCCTTGGCTCCTTGGAGTCCTTGCCTTTAGAAGATTTGGGACCTCTATTATAGGCTTGGAGTTTCTTCTTAGCCTTAAGAGCCAATTCAAAAGCCTCATCTAATGTTTGGGGCTCATAGAATGTTAGCTCTTGTTGGTATTCTCTCTTTAATACTCCTTGGAAATTGGATGCTTGTTCATAATCGTACCACTGAACTTTTGCAAGTTGGAAAGCTATGCAAAAATCCATGTGAAAGTCTTTAAAACTCTTATCACCTTACCTTAGATACTTAGATTTTTGAATTGCTTCTTGCCTATGTTGGGTCTTCTCAAATTTTTGGTTGAGCATGAACTGCATTAGGGACCAATCTTTGATAGAAGTTCCATTACTTACAAGGTAAGCATGACTCTCTTTCTCCCACCAAATTTGTGCCATACCATCAAGCTTGGTTTCAACATATGGCACCTTTTGATGATTTACCACATTTTCTACATCAAAGTAATTGTTCAAAGTCTTGAGCCAAGAAAGAAAAGATTGTGCCTTCCATCCCATTGAAGGTTTTCACTTCCACATAAGGCATTCTAAAGGTATGCTTGAAAGCCTTTGCAAGAGTAATCTCTAATTCTTCCTTTGGGGGTCCTTTAAGATCTAGAAGTAGATCCATTATTTCTCCCTCTTGAAAATCTAGACTTATGGGACCTTGACCCAACAATTCAAGAATGAGGGTTTCCATCATAGTCCTCATCTTCCCCAATGTCTTCATCCCCAAAGAGAATATTATCTTCAAGATCAAGCATGGAGGGCTGCCTTGATGAAGAAGCCCTTGATGAAGAAAATTCAAAGTTGACATCTTGCCTAAGTGCCCTTGGTGCTGCAGGCTAATTTTTCTTTTCTTCAAGCATGGATGGTTGCCTTGATGAAGAAGCCCTTGATGAAGAAAATTCAGAGTTGACATCTTGCTTAGGTGAAAATTCAGAGTTGACATCTTGCTTAGGTGTCCTTGGTGCTGCAAGCTAATTTTTCTTTTCTTCAAGTTTTTCCATTCTATCCACAAAAGTCTAGAGTGCATGACTCAAGTCTTCCATGTCCTTGGCTAAGCCCTGGACTGATTTCTTCTTGGGTGCCATGATCAAGTGAACCTAAGTGACAAATTGAACAAATACCCACAAGAAATTGAAAAAGGATTAAGAGTACCCACAACCCAAGTTGAAGTCCCCAAACAATTCCCACAAACCCTAAATAAAGAAGGTTAATGGGTATCTTAAATAATGAGATTTCTCAATGCCCAATTCAATTGATCACACCATTTGACCAAAAGAAGGCTAATTAAACCCTAATTGAGTATGGAAATTAACATCAATAAAATTTCTAACCAAAATAAATTCGAAGAGTGAATTCCTATGAATTGTTGTAGTGTATTCCTTTCCTTGAGCCAATTGTCTTCAAATCCTATGCTCCAATACCGATCTGGTGAGGACCGATGCTTCAAGAGCAAAATTGAAATCCCAATCTTCAAACTTGCAAGATGAATTAAGACAAGAAAGAAAAAACAATTCTTTATTCTTGCAAAATCATCATAGAATTATGAGGCTAAAAGCAAACTACCCAAAGATAGACAAGGGCTCAAGAGAATCACACTCACAGCTCCTCACACAACTCACAATGGTTGAAAGCCTTACAACATGGAAACTCAATCAAAGCTCAACTCTCTCTTCTCAACTCTCTTCCAAAACTCTCTCACAATTCACTCCTCTCTCCTCTCTCTTTTTCAAATGAAAGGCTTGGATCCCTTTTTATAGTCTCTTCCAAGTGTCCCTTCATCTTCCCTCCCATTCAGAATTCAAAGTGAAGTCCATTGAAATCCATATGAGACATCTTAGAGAAGCAAGAGACGTCTTTCCCAAACCATCTAAATCTCAGAGAAGATGCATTAAAGTCAAGGGAGATGTCTTGGATCAGTAGGAGACGTCTCTCTCAAGTTGTCACCAATCTCAGGGAACGTCTTCCTTCAGCATGAGATGTTTTGGCCTGCCTAGAGATGTCTTGGCTGGCCTAAAGATGTCTTGACAGAGAGAACTGTCAAAGATTAAAGCTCTTCTCAAAAGTCCCACAAGTGGAATGCACTTCCAATTGCCTTCTCTTGCCTCTTAGACATGCAAAGCAATACAAAAACACAAACACACCTAAGGTACAAAGAACACACATATAAAAAACACAGTTTGAGGATGTTACATGGGCTGGATGATGTCCTCATCATCTCTCTTAGGAAAAATGTTTTAGCATGTATTTGATACTTTCTTCAAAAAATTAAAACTACATGGGCCTTGAGAATGATGGAAAACCCTTCTGTTATTGAATATACTAAAATTTTAGTTAGATTCTGTTACTTATTGTGCAATGCTCTATTATGCAATTGTTCTCTATTTACATTATGAAAGCATGGACAAGAATTTAGATTCAGATTAAAAACTTTACCTTTGAAACACGAAGACCAGTCACATATATTTCTCCATTTGAAGCTTTGTGGTATAATAGTTCCCAGCATCCCCATCGAAGGTGAATCCTGCTAGAAAGGTAATCAGAAGACTTGGAACAAGGCTTAAAGACATCAAAGTTGGAAACAATAATACGTGGTCATTATATGAAGGTTGCATAATGATTTACTTGGATGAAATTACCTGCCACCTTTTCCTGTTATGTAGTCCTTATGGGACCACTCAAATACAGATCGGGAGACCCCTTAAGCATGCGGAGTAAGGAAGCCTTTGTCTTGATAGCAAACAATGCAAAAATTGTCAGCATGCAGCGAGCACTAATATTATCACAATCAATCAACCCCAGTGCATAGGCAACAGGATCCCAGAGTCTCTGAATGCTCTTGCGAGTTCCACCGTGAGACATGAACCATTTAGAAAAACTGACCTGTGAATTTATAAGCAATGTGAGTTGATTCATAAATAAGCCTTCCATTTTATAAGTTTTTAATATAAAACATTAATGCTTGGTATATTTTTAACAAAGAAAACCTATTATTGCATTCTGAAAAAAAACTATGAAAGATGATTTGAAAAAACTGCAAATAAACAAAGATCTAGCTCTTTGTAGAGGCGAACAGCAAAAAAGAACTCATGTAGCTGACCCCATTTTATAGGGACAAGGCTAAGATGATGATGATGATGGAAAAATTCTAATCTTAAATAAAACATCTTCAGCATTGTCTACCAACAGCATATTAGATTTTAAGAAATAAAAAATGAGCCAATGGTAAGATTACAGGCAACACAAACTTGTACTCAACCTCACACTCACTGTATCCTCCTCCAAAGAGCCTAAATCCTTGAAAATGTGGTTTATAATTTTTTTAAAGGTACTTTCAATCACAAACCTCTGCTTCCCATAAATATTTCTCAAGATTGAACATATACGCTACACTCACTTTAAGCAACTTTTAAGGTATGGGGGCAAAAGATGTATTGAAGATATCAGTAGTGCTCTCCTCACTTACTTCCAATTGCAGGAGTAGATTCTTGTGCTCTCCCTGACTTATTCATGTAATCAATTTTTTAAAAGTCCTTTTTTACCTTTTTTCTGAAAAAGAAAAAACTAATTTCTGTTGGACAAAATGTTTTGACAATGATGTGCTTCACTTCCTTAGTCAAAAAGATTGAATCAGGTTCTGAAACTTAGAAGGGTTTCCTTACATGTCAAGAGCTTTGAACTCATGATCTGCAAGTTAGCTGGGCAGTGGAAGGTAAACAAAAACGTATATTTGCTCCTTTGGGCTTTGAACTCTTGATTTCCTAGTCAACTGGACAGTGGAGGACTAAAAAGACTATGCTCCATCAGACTTAAACACTTTATCTGTAATTTGCAAGGGTCTAGATAGCTTCATCATCATAAGAACATGCATGAGAATTTTATGGGTCCCCCAAGAGTCACAAGGCATGTCAGAATTTTTAACGGTAAGAATTTGCACGTTTGTCCGTTGGGATATGCATACAGTATGGTTTTATTTTCGTTGAAGTCCTTTAGATTAGAAAAAGATTTTATTAAGTTATTTTTACAATGGAGACCGAGACCTTGATATAGTAAAATGTTTTTATTTTTGAGGATACCCCATAGCATAATTTTAAAGATTTTAAAAGTAAGCTAGCCATGAGGTAACCTAAGGCTTGGTCGTAAGAAAAGGTTTTAAAAGTCATTTGCTCCCTTGGTTTCTGAAGTGTGGATCAAGAACTTGGAGGACTGTAAAAAGATTAGTAAAATAGAATCCGAGAGGTAATGGATTTATTTTTGAATTAAGGGGGTAGTAGCCCATGAGAACGCTAGATGACTTGAAGGCCATAAAAGGCATGCAAAGGTAGGCTTGGCAACATAAATCTTACAAATCTCTCAAAAAGTTATAAACTCGAACAGATTTTTGAAGGTTCTATCGTATGCTTGTCAATCAGAAAATTATTCTCGTTGGTGAGATGAAAATTAAGAGTTGGAGATATTTTGAAGTCTTGCTAACTCAATTGTGGTCACAAGAAAAGCTCTAATTCCGTATGCATAGCAGAAAATCAGTCTTTCAGAGATAAGATGTTGAGCATTCAATTTGGCAGCATTCAAAGCGGTCACTAATTTTTTCAGCCGCAATCTTCTTTAGCTCTTAATCTTCACTCTTGCAAAGTTCGGTGCATCCACCGAGCTGGACTGTGTTCATACCTTTCATCCTCAGCCTTGCAGGGTTCCATGCATCTAGCGAATTGCATTGTCATCATCCTTGTAGGGATCCAGCTAACCCAATCAGGTGTATTGTACGGTTGCTGGTCAAACTAAAACCAGATTTTTGACTAAAAAAGTTACGAGATCCCCTAATCGTGAACTTCCCCAAAGTAAGTAAAAATAGGATACCACGTTAAAAAAATTATACATGCATCGTCTCTAACTTTCTGGACTTTTTCCTCGTTAACAATGCTAAGTAAAAGAGGTCAAATTACCAAAGAAATCGGAAAACACAATTAACTCTATTCACCCCCTCCCCGCCACAACCCACCCACAAAAGGAAAAGTAAAAAGTTCAAAGCCTATCAACTTCTGATAGTCTAATATTCTTGAATAGCCTCTCTTCTAATATGTTTTCACACAAAATTATTATTTAACTTCAATGTCTATGTCATAAACATAATACAAACATTTTAAATGTTTAACTACTTGTGAGTCTTTATCCTTATTATCTAAGGTGTTAGCCTAATAGTAAGACTCTTGACTTGAGATCTACAAATGTTCAATTCTGGTGGGGAATGCTGAGTTATAAAGTTCTAACTGTACTATATATCTTGGGGTGTGCCCATATTACAATTTGCTTACCATCTCAGCACTTAACTGATTCTTCACCAAGTTATGTTTTGGAACTCTTGATATAGCAGCGATTCTGGGTAAGTGCAGGCAAACTTCTATTGACATAGATGATTTCAGATTTGCAACCCATGTGGCTTGCATAGAAGATCCAGCTATGGACTGCAATCGGGCAACAGGACTGCAAACAAACTCAAGCACACAACAATGGCGATAAACAACAGCAACAAGAACAAGGTGGAGCTTGCAAGGCAAAGGCTATCAGCTCAAGCTCATGCCAACAATCATGATCACACTGATGATGATGATCTAGACATCATACTCGAATTGTGCATTACAGAAGCTGAAAGCAAACCATGTTACGCCAAGAAAAAACCTGCAATTTGCAAGTTCTTGCACAAGGTATTTGATTTTCTATTGCAATCTTCATGGTAGAAACCTAGTAGAGGCCTTTGTTGATTCTCTTCTTAGTGGAGCGGAAAGCTTCGAGAAGCCCGGAAATCAACATGATTCTTGCAGAAATCTATGCCAAGGTTCTTCATGAAAACATCGTTGCAGCTGCTGTTGGTGGAGAAACATTTTCTGTGCATAATATGCTGCAAATCAGAAATCCATGTTTCCGCAAATTAGAAAACCTGCACCTAAAAAATTCCAGAATTGCAAATTAAAACCAAAAAGGAAAATGAAAAAATCTGCGTATCCCAGAAAAGAATAGGGCAATTTACTAGCAAGAAACAGCCCCCCTAAGGGAGAGAAAACAAAAACACAAACATAGAGCTCAGATTTTCTTTTTACTTCTTGTTGTTGTTTTTCGTTTTCTTCTTCTTGTTGAGCTGGTTTTGCGGAGATCTGAGGATGTTGCTTTTGGTGAGGATGTTGCTTTTGGTGGAGTAGCTGGGGTGAACAGGGCCTGTTGGAACATCTTTCTTGAGGGCACTGCCTTGAGGCTTGACTGATGACGGAAGACGTTGACTCTGTGGTGGCAATGGTGTCCCTGGCCACCACACCATATTTTGTTGCAGCTCAAACCTCACTCTCTTCTTCTGCTCCGTCATCTTCCTCTTCACTGTGCTGCTGCCGTTACGGCTACCAATGGGGCTACTCCTGCCCCCAGGGTTTGTCATCGAAGTCGTAGCGGCCATCTCGAATTGCTCTTCCGTTAACAATCACAGAATCATCGCCCCATTCTTCCTTGTGAGAGTCGTAATCTTGTTTATCCATGATCACAAAATCTTTCAGATTCAACTCTTTTCTAGAATCTACTTCCTTTTCAAAACCCTCCTCAGTGTCTTCTACGTCACCAATAATCACCAAATAGGGCTCCATATCCTTGACACATCTTGGAGATCTCGTCCAGGTTTTCTTCTTCTTCTGTGTAGAAGGCGGATTCGACCAGGCTGCGGACCAGCACCAGGTTCTGCTGCAGAACGGAGTCGGGGCAAGATAGAAGCAGCGAAAATACGCTTTTTGGAACGGCTAGGCCGCCGGGATTGAGCTGTGGAAGCGAGAAACACAGAGAGGTGGACGGATGCACCAGCAATACAAACAGAGGCTTCAACAGCATATTATGCATAGAAAATATTTCTCCACCAATAGCAGCTACGGCGATGTTTTCATGAAGAACCTCGACATAGATTTCTGCAAGAATCATGTTGATTTCGGGCTTCCCAAGTTTTCCGCTCCACCAAAGCACAGAATCAACAAAGGCGTCTGCTAGGTTTCTGCCACGAAGATTGCAACACAAAATCGAATACCTTGTGCAAGAACTTGCAAATTGCAGACTTTTTCCTACCGTAACATGGTTTTTCCTCGTAACATGGTTTGCTTTAATCTTCTGTAATATACAATTCCGATAAAGAACGGTACATTTATATAGGGGAGGGGGTGTTTAGAGGGGGTGTCAGGATCCCATAAAGAGGGGGTAAAGAGGGGGTGTTAGGATCCATAAAGAGTGATACATTTATTTAAGATAAGGGGGTGTAGGATTCCATACTTTTGTTTAAGATAATGAGTTGCAAACCTTTTTAAAAAATGGCAAACCAAGTATAAAAGTTAAGTTTAGAAACGTTTTATTTTTTGTATTTTTAGGCATGGTACCAAGTTATTAAGCTAAGTAGCCTGCACCTCAATTATCTCGCAAAGGCCACCTATGAAAAGCTATGTCAACAAAAAAATTTTATTTAAATACAAGCAATGAAAAACCACCTCAACAAAATTTGTTTATTTGAATACAAGCAATTTGAAGACAAATGCTAGGGATAACTATGTTTATTTAAATACAAGCAATGAAAAGCCACCTCAACAAAAAGTTAGCACTTCAAGTTATAACTAAAGTACTTTTACCTATGTTAAAATCGGATCTACAAATTCAAGTGCTTTCTCCTTGGATACTTTAATTTTTCACACAAAAGGATTGGAAAGTTGAATGTTAAATCATAAAATTTGAAGCTCAATTCAAGGCCTTTTTTAAAATAGTAACATTTAGTCATCAATAAAGGTAACTTATTGGTTAATACTTATGACATGCAAGGTACAAATTTAATTCCAGTATGATGCCTAGAACTAATTCTAACGAGGGAGATTCATTATCGTTATCATCATCATCATAAGTGTGATCATGATTGTTGGCATAAGCTTAAGTTGATAGCCATTGCCTTGCAAGCTCCACCTTGTTCTTATTGCTGTTGTTCATCAGCATTGTTTTGTGTTTAAGTTTGTTTGTAGTCCCTGTTGCTAGGTTGCAGATACACATACACAGAGCTCTACCTCTGCCCACCATGAATCAGTGTTTAAGTTTNGGGGGGGGGGGGGGGGTGTGTGAGATCTCGTAAACAATGGTACATTTCTTTAAGATAATGGGTTGCAAACTTTTTTAAAAAATGGAAGACCATGTATAAAAGTTACCAATTTTAGAAATAGACAGCAAAACTTCATACAAGATAGAGCATGGCCTTTTGTGACTACATTTATTACATACTAAATATAGAGCTGGAACATCGAGCTTTACCAAATACTAAGGATTGAATACTAAGCCAAATACTAAGAACCGAATACTAAGAGTTACCTTACCTTACCTTATTATAATACCTACTTTATGAACATCCTTATTGCATCCCATACGAAGCATTCATACTCAAATTAATACTAGTAATTTATACTACATACTAAATCACGTTTCCATGAAATAGGGAGCTGGGAATCTTTATGTTTTTGTGAAAAAGAAATACATTTATCGGACAGGAAAGTTGATAGCACTTTTGATGTATTACTTGTTGATGTATCCATGTTCTCCATCAACATGAGGTTACCCGTTACAATGATGAATCCTTCATGGAAAATTTCATTCCGAGATGATGGTACTACCAGAAAACCAAAACGATAAATCAAACAAAAAAAGATCAGTAATCTTTCTTTTTTTCTCAACTCAATTTTTTTCTCAACTCAATTGGTTGACATACGTGAAAATAGGTATATATCTACTCTATTTTTTTTTCGTTACATTATATAGGCGGTGTTAAATATGGATATATATGTTGATAAGGACTAGTTTCCTTTTTTCTTTTCAGTACATCTTTCTCACTACTACTTTATAAGAGAGTGCTATATACGGCGCTAGCTTGGATGACGAGGGTAGGTTGGGTATCGATCCTTCATGACTGGGCCACGCTTTCGCCCTTCTTTCTAACAAACACTTGAAAAAAATGCTGGAAAGAAGTAAATAGGAACAAAAGAGTAATTCATGAGTCAACCATACGTTACTCGTTCTCCTCACCTTGGTATGCTCTTTCAATCAGTAAAACAACATGATTAGGAAGGATGGGTAGCTGAATGCAAACATGTCCCGTATGGTACTAACTCTGTATAACATTATGGCATAAGTAACAACAAGGGATATTTGCTTGAGCATGCCGATTCATAGCACATCTCAGAAGGACAAAGTCTTACGTTACGATAACCTCAACCCAACTACCAAATAAGGAGAGATGCCTGCCGAATAAGGATCACATACACCCTGCACATCATACAAGAACATATTGAACTAACTAGGCTTTCTTTTCATGTATATAAGTAGAATGTGTTGTAACGTATGTAACCAAATAAAGGGTCATTGTTGGCACTTGTTGTATCTTCCTAAGGTTACTCTACCCCTAACGCTTTGTAATGGAACTCTAGCCCTAATGTTGTGTAATGTGTGTAATGCTATGCCAATTGACTTCTACCCAAATTCTCTAGTGATTGATGTAGCTCCCAACCCACCCACTTCAAAAGCTCCAACGTAAGTTGCCACCATGCCACTAACCTTTAAAGGAACAACCTTTGGGACTTCCCCCCCTCACTACCCATCTCCATCTAACTTCTAGAGAATTATATATAACTTATCTATAAGTAATGTTTCTTAAAGGTTATTGGTAAAGGACATCGTATTGGTATTATCATTAGGTAGGCAGGGTAACATTGACATGGACGGGTAGGCCAGGTTACTTAGGAGTACTAGCAATAGCTAGGCCATCCCAAGTTAACTGAGTATGACTAACAAAATGGTAGCGGTAACTACGTAACCCGAAATGACCCTAGTCATTCTGGGGCACTTGGTAACTTGTTTCTCGCGCAAGCGGTTGAACTCCCTTCAGTAGAAAAATTCTTCCCATAAGGGGCATGTCATGTCAAGGTTTTTATATTATGTTTCATATATGTAATGCAACCATAACCTCGTGGCCTCACATCATGTGGGCGCTGCTTAATAATAGTGTCAGTCACTGTACATGACCCTGCTAGTAAAGGTGGTATACCCTATTACTACTAAATGGCTGCATGACTACCTAGTATTGAAGAAGGAATGGTTAAGGTGACTATGGTAGCTAACATTAGTGGGAATAACCCACTGTCGGACCTGTTGGACTACGCTTAAGCTACTCTAACGAGCACAATGGATATGAACTAATGTGGTGAGTGCCCCCATCATTTTCTATATTTTTGGGCATGGTACCATGTTACTAAGCTAAGTAGCACACGCCTCAACTATCTAGCAAAGCCACCTATGAAAAGCTACATCAATAAAATATGTTTATTTAAATACAAGTAATTTGAAGACAAATGATATGGATAAGTAACAAAAAGTTAGCACTTCAAGTTATAACTAAAGTACTCTTACCTATGTTAAAATCATATCTACAAATTCAAGTGCTTTCTCCTTGGATACCTTAATTTTTCACACAAAAGGATTGGAATGTTGACTATTAAATCATAAAATTTGAAGCTCAATTCAAAACCATTCTTTAAAAATAGTAACATTTAGTCATCAATAAAGGTAACTTATTGGTTAATACTTATGACATGCAAGGTACAAATTTAATTCCAATATGATGCCTAGAACTAGATTTGATGAGGGAGATTCATTATCATTATCATCATCATCATCAATGTGATCATGATTGTTGGCATAGGCTTGAGATGATAGCCATTGCTTTGCAAGCTCCACCTTGTTCTTGTTGCTGTTGTTCATTGCCATTGTTGTGTGTTCAAGTTTGTTTGTAGTCCCTATTGCCTAGTTACAGATACATGTACATAGAGCTCCGCCTGTGCCCACCATGAATCAGTGTTTAAGTTTGTTGTATGTTAAGCAAATTTGAGTTACAGGTAGCCATTCGTAACATTTCAATGGTGGGTGTTGAAACCCATAAAGAATGGTACATTTATTTAAGATAAGGAGTTGTAAACTTTTTTAAAAAATGGTAGACCATGTATAAAAGTTATCAATTTTAGAAATAGATAGCAAAACTTCATACAAGATAGAGCATGGCCTTTTTTGACTACATTTTTTACATACTAAATATAGAGTTAGAACGTTGAGCTTTACCAAATACTACGAACTAAATACTAAGCCAAATACTAAGGACCGAATATTAAGAGGTACCTTACCTTACCTTATTATAATACCTACTTTACAAACATCCTTATTGCATCGCATACAAAGCATTCATACTCAAATTCATACTAGTAATTTGTACTACATACTAAATCGTGTTTCCATGAAACGTGCACTTAATGAGCGGGGAATCGCCATGTTTTTTTTAAAAAAAGAAATACATTTATCAAACAGGAAAGTTGATAGGGCTTTTGAGGTGTTACTTTTTGATGTATCCATGTTCTCCATCAACATGAGATTACCCATTACGATGATGAATCCTTCACGGAAAATTCCATTCAGGGACAATGGTACTGCCAAAAAACCAAAACAATAAATCGAACAAAAAAAGGATCAATAATCTTTCTTTTTTTCTCAACTCAACTGGTTGACATATGCAAAAATAGATATATACCTATTCTGTTATTTTTTTGTTACATTATATAAGCAGTGTTAGATATGGATATATATGTTGGTAAGGACTTGTTTCCTTTTTTTTTTCAATACAACTTTCTCACTACTACTTCATAAGAGAGTGCTCTATACGGCGCTAGCTTGGATGATGAGGGTAGGTTGGGTAACGATCCTTCAAGATTGGGCCACGCTTTCGCATTTCTTTCTAATGAACACCTAAAAAAATCTAGGAAGAAGTAAACAGGAATGAAAAAGTAATTCATGGTTCAACCCTACGTTACTCATTCTCCTCACCATAGTATGCTCTTTTAATCAGTATAGCAGAGCAGAAAACAACATGATTAGTAAAACACATCTTGTATCGTACTGACTCCGTATAACATTATGGCATAACTAATAGTGAGGGATGTTTGTTCGAGCACACTGATTCATAGCACACCTTAGAAGGACAAAGACTTACATTATGATAACCTCAACCAAAGTACCAAATAGGGAGAGACACAAGCCAAATAAGGATCACATACATCCTACACATCATACAAGAACATATTGGACTAACCAAGCTTTCTTTTCAAGTATATATGTAGAATGTGTTGTAATGTATGTAATCGAATAAAGGGTCATTGTTGGCATTTGCTGTATCCTCCTAAGGTCACTCTACCCTTAACGCTATGTAATGGAACTCTATCCCTAACGCTCTGTAATGTGCCTAATGCTACACCAATTGACTTCTACCCAAATTCTCTAGTGATTAATGCGGCTCCCGACCTACCCACTTCAAAAGCTCCAACATAAGCTGCCACCATGCCACTAACCTTTAAAGGAACAACCTTTGGGACTTCCCCCCCTCACTACCCATCTCCATCTAACTTCTAGAGAATTCTATATAACTTATCTATAAGTAATGTTCCTTAAAGGTTACTAGTAAAGGGCATCATATTAGTATTATCGTTGGGTAGGCACGGTAATGTTGACATGGATGGGTAGGCCGGGTTACTTAGGTGTACTAGCAATAGCAGGGCCAGCCAAGGTTAACTAAGTATGACTAAAAAAATGGTAGCGGTATCTATGTAACTCGAAATGACCCTAGTTGTTTTGGGGCACTTGGTAACTTGTTCCCCGCGCAAGCAGTTGAACTCCCTTCACTAGAAAAAGTCTTCCTCTAAGGGGAATGTCGTGTCAAGGTTCATGTATTACGTTTCATATATGTAATGCAACCATAACCTCGTGGCCTCACATCGTGTGGGTGCCGCTTAGTAATAGTGTAAGTTGCTGTACGTGACCTTGTTGCTAATGGTGGTATACCCTGTTACTACTAAATGGCTGCATGACTACCTAGTATTGAAGAAGGAATGGTTAAGGTGACTATGGTGGTTAAGGATCAAATATTAAGAGTTACCTTACCTTACCTTACCTTATTATAATACCTACTTTATGAACATCCTTATTGCATCCCATACGAAGCATTCATACTCAAATTAATACTAGTAATTTGTACTACATAATAAATCGCATTTTTGTGAAACATGCACTTAATGAGGAGGGAATCTTTATGTTTTTTTTTTTTGAAAAAGAAATACATTTATCAAATAGGAAAGTTGAGAGTGCTTTTGATGTGTTACTTGTTGATGTATCCATGTTCTCCATCAATGTGAGGTTACCCATTATGATGATGAATCCTTCATGGAAAATTCCATTCCATGATGACGGTACTGCCAAAAAATCAAAACGATAAATCGAACAAAAAAAGGATCAATAATCTTTCTTTTTTTCTCAACTCAATTGGTTGACATATGCAAAAATAGATATATACTTGTTCTATTTTTTTTTGTTACACTATATAGGCAGTGTTAGATATGGATATATATGTTGGTAAGGACTTGTTCTCTCTCTTTTTTTTAATACACCTTTTTCACTACTACTTCATAAGAGAGTGCTATATATGGTGCAAGCTTGGATGATGAGGGTAGGTTGGGTAATGATACTTCAAGATTGGGCAACACTTTCGCACTTCTTTTGAACGAACACCTAAAAAAAGCTAGGAAGAAGTAAACAAGAATGAGAAAGTAATTCGTGGGTCAACCCTACATTACTTGTTCTCCTCACCCTAGTATGCTCTTTCAATCAGTATAGAGGAGCAGAAAACAACATGATTAGGAAGGATGGGTATCTGAATGCAAACATATCTTGTATCGTACTGACTCCATATAACATTATGACATAACTATTAGTAAGGGATGTTTGCTCGAGCACACTGATTCATAGCACACCTTAGAAGAACAAAGTCTTACGTTATGATAACCTTAGGCCAAGTACCGAATAGGGAGAGATGCAAGCCAAATAAGGATGCACATCATACAAGAACATATTGGACTAACTGGGCTTTGTTTTCATGTATATAAGTAGAATGTGTTGTAACGTATGTAACCAAATAAAGGGTCATTGTTGGCACTTGCTATATCCTCCTAAGGTTACTCTACCCTTAATGCTCTATAATGGAACTCTATCCCTAACGCTCTGTAATGCGCGTAATGCTACGCCAATTGACTTCTACCCAAATTCTCTAGTGATTGATGTGTCTCCCAACCTACCCACTTCAAAAGCTCTAGCGTAAGCTACCACCATGCCACTAACCTTTAAAGGAATGACCTTTGGGACTTCCCCCCCTTACTACCCATCACCATCTAACTTCTAGAGAATTATATATAACTTATCTATAAGTAATGTTCCTTAAAGGTTACTGGTAAAGCGCATCATATTGGTATTATCGTTGGGTAGGCAAGGTAATGTTGACATGGATGGGTAGGTCGGATTACTTAGGAGTACTCGCAATAGTGGGGCCAGCCAAGGTTAATTGAGTATGACTAACAAAATGGTAGCAGTATCTACGTAACTTGAAATGACCCTAGTTGTTTTTGGGCACTTGGTAACTTGTACCCTGCACAAGTGGTTGAACTCCCTTCTCTAGAAAAAGTCTTCTCCTAAGGGGCATGTCATGTCAAGGTTCGTGTATTACATTTCATATATGTAATGCAACCGTAACCTCGTGGCCTCACATTGTGTTGGTGCCACTCAGTAATAATGTAAGTCACTGTATGTGACCTTGCTGCTAATGGTGGTATACCCTGTTACTACTAAATGGCTACATGACTACCTAGTATTGAAGAAGGAATGGTTAAGGTGACTATGGTGGCTAACATTAGTGGGAATAACCCACTTTTAGACCCGTTGAACTATGCATAAGTTGCTCTAAGGAGATAGTAAATGCAATGAGCATATGAAACAATTAAAGGTTATTTAATTATAATGTAACTACCTTTGTATGACTAAGTATCTTGTTGATGAATGCATGTAGTATGGGCCTTGCTTATGGTGTTTGTTGGTGGAAGTAGTATTCTAGAAAAGTGGTTTGTTGACGGTGGATGCTCGTAGAATGGTATGTTCAAGAAAGTGGTCTCTGGAATTATCTATGAACCTAGTATCCGAAATGTCATGTATTCATCTTTCATGTTCAATGAATTGTGGAAAGAGGTCTGCATTTTCCCAAGGGATTAGTGGGTAGCGAGTTCCTGAGTTCCCCCGTTATAGTTGAGTTGACCAACGGTAAATGGTTCCATGCCAATGTTAGTGTAACGATAATAGGCATAGTGGGTATGAACTAATGTGGTGAGTGCCCCTATCATTTTCTGTATTTTGATGCATGGTACTAGGTTACTAAGTTAAGTAGCCCATACCTCAACTATCTAGGGAAGCCACCTATGAAAAGCTACGTCAAAAAATGTTTTTTATTTAAATACAACCAATTCGAAGACAAATGCTAGGGATAAGCAACAAAAAGTCAGCACTTCAAGTTGTAACTAAAGTACTTTTACCTATGTTAAAATTGGATCTACAAATTCAAGTGCTTTCTCCTTAGATACCTTAATTTTTCACACAAAAGGATTGGAATGTTGAATGTTAAATCATAAAATTTGAAGCTCAATTCAAGGCCTTTTTTTAGTAGTAACATTTAGTCATCAATAAAGGTAACTTATTGGTTAATACTTATGACATGCAAGGTACAAATTTAATTCCAGTATGATGCCTAGAACTAGATCTAATGAGGGAGATTCATTATCATCCTCATCATCATCATGAGTATGATCATGATTGTTGGCATAAGCTTGAGTTGATAGCCATTGCCTTGCAAGCTCCACCTTATTCTTGTTGCTGTTGTTCATTG
>MNCI01019447.1:33836-44552 GCA_015680685.1 Gnetum montanum | reverse complement strand
ATATTATTCCATCAAACATCCAAAAATCCAAAACATTTAATAGCTAAAGTCCAATTAACAATAAACTCATGGAGGGGGCTGGTCCCTAAGATCCTCTTCATCATTTTCTCTTGCTCCACTGGGGCTAGCTCAATCATTAACATGTCCCTATAACAAGGTAGAAAAGAAAAAACAAAAAAAAATAGGTAAGAGTAGTAAAGCAAATCATAAATACAAAACTAAAAAAAATAGTAACACAAACAATGAAAACAATAAAACCATACAAAAATAAATGCCATGATAAAATGTTCACAAGTGAGGTAGGCCCTAAGTTGGCCTCCAAATATCGTAGAATCTCCTCCTCGAGCACGTTTGCCTAATCCTCCTCTAGGCCAAGATTAATACCAGCCAAGGTTTTACCCTTGTCCACCAAAGTCTAGGTAGGATGCTCAAGAGAGAACATGTCTGTCAAAGCCTCCCTGGAGGTAGTAGTAATGGTTCTCTCAGGAGATCCCTCCACCTCAGTGCACTCAGCAAACTTGTCATAAGTAGGCCGCAAGCCTAACCCATCAATGAACATATCCATCTGGCAATGTTCAACTGAATCCTCCTTTAACCATTTCTTATACTGATTCTTGTGGTCCTTTTGGTCTTGGCCCCATTTCCATACTTTAGCAGCAAAGGATTTCCAATCATGAAATTTCCTATTCAGCAAATCCATCTGTGCTCTTTGTTCTGATAAATCCCGTGTCACCTGCACTTTGCTGTTCAAAACCGTCCAGTAACGTGCATAGGTGATATCAGATGTGTGCCAAGTGCTATCACCAAACAACCTAGTAGTAGCAAAATCATAATGGGACTAGAGATCCCTTTTCTCCTCTCTCTCCTTTACTAGTGCTTCCTTCAATGAATGCACCTCATCCCATAGATACTCAATCGAATGCCTACAAGTCCAAAGCAACTTAGCGTTATGTACGACACAACTAGAAACTATATCATACACATTTATAGGGACTTGTTCAATATTCCCTAGCAATTCAGGGAGAGCATCAATGTGAGTAGCTTCAGAAGGATCCCACTGGAGCTTGGTGCCTGCAGCTGTAAGTACCACACATGTGAATCAGCTATAATCAACAACGAATGCAAAGAAATACAATAAACCTAGACACTTAGAATAATACATAATACACACATACCTAGTTTTGGATGAGCTTCTTGTAGGCGAGTGACCACATCATTAATGATGCCTTTAACAAAGTCTATTTTGCTAGGCATCTCAGGCCATGGTCTTAGCTGGTCATTGGTGTGGGACAAGCAGGGGAGGTCACCTCAATTGGAACTTGTAATCCTGACATCTCTACCTGTGTGCCTCAGAAATCTCAGCATCTACCTTTGATGTTAGAAATAATCAAGATAATCAAGAACAACACATAAAAATTAAAGTTTACAAAACATGGATTGAGCTAAAAGGAACATATCAATCCCTTTGCTATTTAGCTTGGGTGGATGACCAAGCTGCAAAGATCCATTGAAGAAGCCATTGAAGACACCTCTTTCATCACTGGAGTGCCTAAGTGCGTCCAAAGCCTTCGTAAGCTTCATCCCCATGATGCTTCTCTTTCCTTGACTTCTTCCTCTGGCCCCATGATAACCATTTCAGGATCAACCATCGGGGCCAAAGCCTCTCTCTCTTTCTCAGGACTTTCCTCTGATAATTCCACAATCTTAGAGCTAGTATAACATAGTATATATAACGTATAGGCTAAAAACAACAAACAAAAATAATAATAATAAATATATAACAATAAAATAAAGTACTTACCCTCCACTAGCAGCACAAACCGAATCTTCTTTGCTCTTGGTGGTATTACATCTAGAGTTGGCTCCCTTGGGCATACATTCCTCTTCACCTTCATCTTGGACTCCCCAATAGTCTCACCAATCAAACGTTTAGCCTTTTTAACAGAGGTGCGCAGCCTAGACGGTTCCAATCCCAAGATATCATGGGAATGATGGGAACAGCTAGCCACACCTCTAGTAGTAACTGATACTGATTCCTCAATGTCTTCCGGTGGATCCTGGGATCTAGTGGTGCTAAAAAAATGGCGAATCCAAGGGTGGGACAGTTGTGAACGATCCCTAAAAATATAGTGGTTATCATCATAAACTACTAGGAACTTAGAAAACCTACATAGGTACCCCGCAAAGAAAGCAAATGTAAAATGAGATTTGGCATGGATGTTTGAATGTAACTTAATGATCTCCCCACGAAAACCAGATCCAAGAAACTGTGCCCAGTTGTAGCGCATGCCTGTCTCTAAAACTGCATGCATGACATGCGTGGACTCGATCCTAAGGTTTCTTTCTTGAGAAAGAGATTTGGGGAATGCTTGTGCCTGGAAGAAAGGATACAGGAATTTCATCTCCATTGATCAGGTATCATTTCGCATGGCAAAGCCCTCAGGACCTTGAGACACACCTAACCACTCCTCAAGCTCTCTTATGACCTGGCCTTGTTTAGTCACTTTATCTATGGTCACCCTGACACCATCCATGGGCATGCCAAAAAGATTAGAAAGGAATTCAATGGCTAAGTAGAAAGATACCTTGACTCCTCAAACCTGCATGTTAAAATGGGAAGCATCATCATTGAAAGAATCAACAATAGTAATCATCTCAGTAACTGGAATACTAGGAGTCAAAGTTATGAACAAGTCCATCAGACCTACCTGGGTAAGGCGGCTAATGATCAACTTAGAAGCCTTCTTCTGCAACCATTGTTGTGACTGTTGTACCTCCCCATATTTCATAAAAAGGGTGGCCTTAGTACGCCCTGTTATAATAGTAACTTCTTCAAGGGATATGGTTGCTATAAAAAGAAAACATGGAGCGAAGAGTTTAAAACACAGTACATGATGATGCAGCAAAAAAGAAAATGGATTCTAGAGTGTGGTCATCTACCATCAGTAAATGGCGTAAGAGGGGTAGGAGCAGGATCAATTCTTTGAGGGAAAATTGGCCCATTAGAAGACCAATCCTCATGTAACCAACCACAAACTTGGTAGCACTCAAAGGCTCTTGAAAACTACCTATGGTAGTCAACAATAGCTACCTTTGTCTGGTCCAGTAGCACGGCACAAAGAATAGGGCCTGCCATGAATGTCTCTAGCACTGTGCGCGCTAAGGCAAGCCCACCATCATCATCACGCATCCCATGTTCATCAAAGTGGGGCCTGCAGAGAAAAACAACATTTACATTTAGATGATGACATAAAATTTAAAAAGGAATAAAAAATTAAAGTAAGACACAAAGGAGCATACCTATCCACTTTATATACTATCCCAGGTGGGTTCTAGAATAGAGTGTGCACACGAAAGGCTAAGAAAAGTGTGTTGTTGCTATTGCAATGAATACAAGTAGGCAACTCCCACACACGAGTCAAGGGACGAGTAGATCTAGGACCCTTAGCAGGGCCTCCCTCAACCTTAAAAAGTCCCTCATCAATTTTAGTAATAAAGGTAAGCATGCCTTGTGTAGACCCAGGTAGCACTATCTTGATGATATCATGAGCCAACTATTCACTCAAGTGAGACCATATAACCACACTAAAATTTTGTAGGATGAATGATCAAAACGAACTAACATCGAGGTGGAACCATATCACATGGAGCTCAATGTGCATGTTATAGGGAGGTGTGTCTGGTCCAAAGGGGCCAAACCAAGCAAGTATGCCAACAAGCTAAACTACGAGAAGAGAAGGTTTAGGTCCCCTGCATACAGCCAAAACATTAGGTAAGTGAAGAATCTAAGTGCTAACAATAGGGAAAAATCACATAAACCAAACACACACATAAAAAAGTACTTTAAATGCACCGTTGCACCTCGCGAGACAAGGACATTGACATCTATTCATTGTATTTGACGCTCACTAGGGTACACTGAAATTCATTTCACAATAAATCCACACAAAAGTATAGAACATAAACACTCACTGAAGCAAGGTTTAAATCATCCGTCTCAGGAAAACAATAAATGGTATAAACATGAAACCAGCAAGTAATGAACATCCCAGTAAACAATGCACTTCTTCACATTTTAGCCCATGCTGGGCATCCCTAGTAGCTTACGCTGGGAACTGCCCTAACATCAACTCATGCTGGGGCATTTTCTAGCAAACTCATGCTAGGTTCCTACATTCCAACTCACACTAGGAACCTACAGCTTGCCCTAGGAATCCTATAGCTCACGTTTCCTGGAGGACCCTGTGCTCACATTACCCAAGACCCTGGTAGTCATGTTGGAAGTTAACCCTGCAATGCAACTCATGCTACCAAAAAAACAAGTCCCCTGACACCGATGACTACCATGGGCCAAAGTACACTGAGAGGGTCTCTATCGCTACTGGTTAATGTTATCGGTGCTAGTTGCTAGCCTCAGCACTGAACCGTTACACAAAAAGTTACACTAGAATATGCAGGGACACAAAGATGAATCACAATATACATTAGCAGGGAGATGTGGTCTGCACTGCTAAAGAGACTAACAGTCCAAGAGTTATTTTTATGGGACATTTTCAATCCTCCCAAGCCAAATGAAGTAGTTAAAGATGGGTCTTCCACTACACTCATGCTGGCTTTCCCTTCTCCTGGTGCTCACGTTGCAAAGAAAGCTAAAAACCCTATGGCCCAGGAAGCTCTAAAAGCTCATGCTATTCAGGATATCCCTAACACTCATTACGCACTCACCCCAAAATGAAAAAAAAATCTAACTTGCACTCATGCCTTGCACACACGCCCTGGGCACTTATGCTGACACCATGAAAATCAAGAATAGTGAGCCACAAATCCTAGATAAACCCTAAAATAACCCCAAAATTGCAGCCATAAAATTTTTCCCTAGCTAACGTTGTTTACAAATGTTGGAGAAAAGCAAAAGAAAGGAAATCTACCTTTGCAAGGCCCCATCCCACGTTGGAATCCTGGCTTGGGGGAGATGCTGGAGAAGCTCTTCGCTCTCCTCCATAAATGCCAAATCGACCTGCCTCTTTCCTTTGTCTCGGCTTGCTTTTCCTCTACCCTTGTCCTTCATGGTTTCCTTGCTCACGCTAACGCTAACACTGTAGCTCATGCTGCACTCCTAGCTCACGCTGCAGTCCAAGAACTCATGCTAGCACGAATGATAACCCTTCACTTCAAAACCCCCTTTTTAACCTCAAATTTCCATTCCCAATTTAGTTTAGTTTAGTTTATTTTATTTATTTAAATTTACCATGTTTTCATTTATGTTATCTTTATTTCATGTTGGCCTAGTATTTCTCACTATTCTAGCCTCTAGAGATGAGGCCAAAACAAAATTATTATTATTATTATGTAAAGGAAGGAATGAAAAGTTAAAAATATATATATATATACATACATATATAAAAATTTCAAAAATTCATAAAATTTTAAATACTCATAAACTTATCGTTTATACAAAATTAAAAAATCAAAAAAATGCCTTAGGCACTCAATCCGAATGACAAATTGACATGAATATTACTGGCCCGGTATGGCCTTAAACTGCCATGTGGCTCGGTATGGCCTAAAACTGTAATAACTACCGCTGCGTCTTCCAATTTTGTTAGTACATAGTTTGATTACCCTATGTTTGTTTACATTTAGTAACTCTTTCGTCAAGGGGGTGTCTCTTACTTCGCTCCTAGTTTAAATTGGCAGGAGAAAGCACATGGCCACCAAGAATATGCTTTCAACATTGTCTCTCAGTGGACCATACAGGGAGGTAAAAAGAGCAATCAATCCAGAATCCTTGGATCTAGATCCATCTACTTATGCTAATTTAATAGCCTCCACTCAAGAAACATCAGCCTGGCCTAAAAATGTAACTAAGACTTTGGATCTAGAAGCTGATAATATCACTGAAGATCCTCTAGTTGAAATCCCCATTACTACATTCAATGGCAAAGCTAGAACATTAAAATTAAGCACCCTACTAGACTCACAACTTGTTGGTGACATCACTCAAGTATTGAAAGACAACATAAAAAAATTTGCATGGTCATATACTAACATGCCAGGATTAGACCCCTAAATCATCCAACACAATATTATCCTTGATGAAAAGGTCAAATAGGTGAAGCAAAAAGCATGAAAGATTAGACCTGAGGTGGCGTTAGCGGTTCGTATTGAAATCACAAAGCTCTACCAAGTCAGTTTCATCCGGGCCGTTGACTATTCTAACTAGGTATCAAATATTTCCGTAGTCCCTAAGAAGAATGGTAGTATATGCATATGTATTGACTTTCGTGACCTTAACATAGTCACTATAAAGGATGACTTCTCGCTACCCAGCATCGATCAACTTATTAACACAACTTCCAGGCATGCACTATTATCCTTTATGGATGGATTTTCAAGATACAATCAAATAAGGATCAATCTAGAACATCAACTCAGAACAACTTTTATGACACCTTGGGGTACATTCTGCTATATGATGATGCCATTTGGCCTAAAAAATGTAGGAGCTACATATCAACGAGTAATGACATATATATTTAGTGATTACATGCTCAATTTGTTCAATGATTATGTTGACGATATCGTGGTTAAATCTAAAGATCTAGACCTAGTGCTTAAACGTTGTCTCAAATATGACCTTAGACTCAATCCAAAGAAATGTGTCTTTGCTATCAAAACGGGAAAAATTCTTGGTTTCATAGTCTCTGAAATAGGGATATAGGTAGACCTTGATAAGGTTAAGGCAATAACTAACATGCAACCACCAAAAAACCTTACCGAATTACATGGTTTTCAAGGTAGGCTGCAATTCATTAGATGCTTTATCGAAAGGTTGACAGATAAGTTGAGATCCATGCAACACCTATTACGAAAGAATGTGCATTTCCAATGGACTCAACAATTCCAAGAGGAATTCGAGAACATAAAACAAGAGCTGGCTCAACTACTAACCATTCATCTCCCGCAAGGCGATAAACCCTTCTACATCTATCTTGCAACTTTCAATTCCTCCATTGCATTGATGCTTTGTCAAAAATGTCAAGATGGAGTCAAAATCCCAGTATATTACCTAAGCCACACTTTAATTACCTATGAATAATGATATAATGATGTAGAGAAATCATGCCTTGCCCTCATCTTCTCCTTGAAGAAATGGTGGCATTATCTCTTCCTCAATCAAGTTTACATAATTTGCAAGGATAATGTACTCCATGCCCTCACTAACAACATCTACGAGTCAAGTAGGATAGCTAGGTGGAAAGCAATGATTGTAGAGTTTGACCTACACTATGTTGCTCAATCTTCCATAAAAGGTCAAGCAATAGTCACACAATTAACCATATCGCCAACACATGATCAAGCAACGAGAAACCCTGAATTCCCTGACAAGAATGTTAATAGTATAGACACCATACCTGACAACTATGAGGCAATCCTATATTTCTATGGAGCTTCAACTTCCCAAGGAGGAAGTACTGTGGCCATTTTAACATACCCCTCTCAAGAAATCCAACCATTCGCCTACCGATTAACCTTTCCCTATACCAACAACATGGCAGAATATGAAGGTCTTCTTAGAGGCCTTCAAGTAGCATTAACTTTGGGAATCACATGTTTAGTAGTTTGAGATGATTCACAACTAGTCATTAATCAAGTCACTGAGGTTTATGCATGTAAGGCTCTCCATTTGCAACTGTATTGTGATTTGACCAAACATCTGCTAAGGAAACTAGTAGAAATGGATATACAACATGCCCCTAGGAGCGAAAACACCATCGCTGATGCACTTGCTACACTAGCTTTAAACATGACACTTGAAATGTTCCATGCGTTTCCTAGCTCTATAACAAGTTGTGCCAAACCTATAATTAACACTATTGATGAAATGCCTATAGCATCCATTAGCACAATACATGCAATAGAATGGTACGATGACATCAAAGAATACCTTCTAAGAGGCGAGCCTCCACAACACTTGACAAATGCTCATAAGGACGCTGTGCGAAAATGCTCTTGACAATATGCATTAATAGGAGACACCTTGTGTCGCAATTCCTACGAAGGCATTCTGCTGATGTGCGTTAGTAGCATCGATGGTCAAACGATTGTAGAACAAGTCCATGAAGGACTTTGTGAAGGGCACATTGCACCCAAAGCAATGGAAACAAAGATTAGGTGCTTAGGCTACTATTGGCCACACATGGAGTACGATTGCATCTCCAAGGTCAAAACATGTGACATTTTCCAAAAACATGGTAACCTAATACATGTGCCACCTAACAAATTGGGCATGATGCAAATCACATGGCCATTCGAAAAATGGAGATTATACTTAATTGGACCGATAACGCCATCATTCACTACGAGACATAGCTTTATTATCATTGCAACTGAATACTTCAAAAAATGGGTAGAAGTTATTCCCCTTAGGAAGACCACTTCAAAATGTATTTGCACTTTCATAATAGAAAATATCGTGACCCGTTTTGGTATTCCGATGACGATCGTTACTGACAATGGACCACAGTTAAGCAATGTAGATACTAAAAGCTTCTTGAAAGCCTAGGTATTAAATATGCATTTTCATCACCTCACTACCCACAGAGCAATGGTCAAGTGGAAGCTACAAACAAAACTATCATGATGGTGCTCAAAAAGATGCTAAATCATAACAAAAAATGATGGCATGAATAATTAGTCTACACATTATGGGCATACAGAATGACATATCAAACATCTATAGGTAAAACTCCATATAGTCTTGTGTACAGATATGAAGCTGTTTTACCTTTAGAGTTACAAGTTCCCTCATTGCGGATAGCTCTCTCAAGCCTCCTCAATGAAAGTCAAAATAATGAACTAAGCATTGCTAACCTTGACTCAGTGGAAGAAGAACATGTGCAAACACTTGATCAAATAGAGTGGTACCAGAAACAACAGTGGCAACGACACAAACATGATTTGCATAAACACCTGATTAAGGAAGGAGACCTAGTCCTTAAAGCCATCCGTGAACACCTAGATAAGTTCTCAACTAACTGGGAAGGCTCTTACTTAGTCACCAAGGTGTACAATAATGGAGCATTCAAACTTGCTGACATGGACGGGAATGAGTTTGCTAATTCTACAAATCACCAGTACCTGAAATGGTACTATGTCTAATGAACTTGAGGTACAGAATAGTCCTGGCATCATGACTTAAAACTGGTACCACAGAACAGTCCTGGCATCATGACTTAAAACTGATACCATAGAATAGTCCTGGGGCTATGACTTGAAACTGGCACCACAAAAATTTCCTAGAGTCATGACAATAAAATGACACCATAGAGTGCATTTGGTATGATGCTAAACTACCACATCTGTTTGCCATGACGTGAAACTAGCATCCAGAGTCCACTAAGACTATAAACTAGGTTGCCTCTTCATAGTCCACTACTACTATAAACTAGTAATGCACCATCTAGTACGATGCTAAACTGGTGCCGTCCAAAGGGTTATGATGTCAAACTAACCTGCAACAGTCTGCTAAGACTATAAACTAGCGACATCATTGACGACCAAGAAAAACTTGAAAAGATGTGTTGCTGTGATTGGCTGTACATGGTCCACAAAGACTTGCTACATAATTTGTCTCATGGACCCTAATGAAGCTGATGCTATTCATGACTCTGTCTGCTTTTAAATTGCATGCGGTGGCTCCATCTCCTTGTTTAAAGTTCTTTGTTAATCGAATCATTTGTGGTTTTCTTGTCTTCTTGGAGTTGTATTTGCATGATGACATGCTTGAGGCATTCATGCATAGATGCACTTCATCATGATGTCAAGGTATCATTTTTTTCCTGATGCCTACAACTGGGTTAATCAATTCATTCATAAGTACATTTTTGACTCTTGATACATTCCCCATTCCCCATTAGGTTCCCCTTATCCTATTTAATTACATCCCTTGGATACATTCTACTTATCCCAAAGCTTTTGATACATTTTTTGCACACTGTAACTCTCTAAGCAGTTGCAACACAAAACACAGTATACGATACATGATACAAAATGCAAATGCTCGAACACAAGCATAGCACTAAAAGCAAGCTCTTTCAAAAAGATCAAAGAGAACAACAAAAGGAAACAAAAACAAAATAAAAGAAACAAACAAAAGAAAAGAAACAAACAAAAAGAAAAAGAACAAAAAGTTCAAAGAGAAAAATGCATGGAAAAGGTCTTGATAACNGAACAAAAAGTTCAAAGAGAAAAATGCATGGAAAAGGTCTTGATAATCGCATCGATGTCATAGACCAAAGACTATTGGCTACTCTCATACAAGCCCCAGGTGAGAAGGCATTTGTCTTGAAAAATAGCTACACTCATATCCCAAAGAGATCATGTTGCACATCATCGCGTGGCTTTGGCTATTTACAATGGGCCTCGTAAACACTTTATAAGAGCCTCGTTTCTCCAAAGAATGCACCTGCTATGTCTTGGCTCCGAGTCTGTTGAACACTGGTTATTGACAAGGACCAAAGATATAGCTCATTCACGTGAGAGCATTCCTCTCCCACAACTCCAGCAGTAATTATAAACCTTGATCAACTCCTAGCTTCCCCTAGTTACAACCAATCCCCCCTTCATCTTGAATTACATTCCCTCAATCCCATGTACTTTTGAAAATGGTGTGATGACATCCAGCCAAGGGTCGATGGATAATTCTTGGTGCTT
>MNCI01019447.1:19848-33482 GCA_015680685.1 Gnetum montanum | reverse complement strand
TGAGTTGGACGTGTGTGGGCAAGCTATGTTTTCGACCAGGTGCATTGTATCTTACAGTGTGTGTTGGTTTGCTCAAGATAGCTTACGCCCATGAAAGCAAATACAATTTGGAGCATAAGAACTTGGCAAGCTCATAAGTGATGAAAATTTACAATGAAAATGACAATGCATAACAAGAGAATTTGACTCTAGCTCGCTTGAATCTTCTTAATCTCTGAATTGACTATTGCAGGATGTCGATCTGAGTGGCTTTGTGGCTATTTGAGGCATCTTTTCTTGACTAGGACTTCCAGCATGAGTTGATTTTGTTTGGGTGTGTCCTCAGCGNGTCACGCTGGCAGTGTGAGTGCAGTGTGAATGTAGCGTCAGTGCAGTGTGAGCATGCTGAGGACACGCCCAAACAAAATCAACTCATGCTGGAAGTCCTAGTCAAGAAAAGATGCCTCAAATAGCCACAAAGCCACTCAGATCGACATCCTGCAATAGTCAATTCAGAGATTAAGAAGATTCAAGCGAGCTAGAGTCAAATTCTCTTGTTATGCATTGTCATTTTCATTGTAAATTTTCATCACTTATGAGCTTGCCAAGTTCTTATGCTCCAAATTGTATTTGCTTTCATGGGCGTAAGCTATCTTGAGCAAACCAACACACACTGTAAGATACAATGCACCTGGTCGAAAACATAGCTTGCCCACACACGTCCAACTCACACATAGTTGTCCATTGGACACGTGTCACTTGATCTATATTTCTCTCAATTCTTAGCCATTGATCCCATCCATGAATTCCACACCCGAGCCCAGCCAAACCCTATAAATACCTTGTCAATTGACAAAAATGGGGTTGGCAATTTTAAAGGTGGACGACTTAGGAAACGTAGACCAGCAATCCTTGGGTGCTTAGGCACACTTGACTCCTAGCATCCAAGCACTCCTGAAACACATCATCTCGAGGCTTGGCGCTTGACTTGCCATCCACATACGCAACTATGCTTTAACCAGTGCACACCTTTTCTAAGCAATACAATATAGTTCATTTTGCCAGCCATTATTTTATTTACTATATTTTACATTCAGTTTATGTTTTGTCTGCAATACTATTCTGTGTATGATTTGTTTGCATTTTTTATGTCACTGTTTAAGTTTTAAAACTTCAGTTACGATAACCCCAGCATAAGCCATAGTTTACGCTCTGGGAATTTCTTGGTTGATTTGTGTGCAGACCATCCAAGGCACTCTGCCTTCATTTTCTTTTCCAGCTTGCCCTCACATGAAGGTAGGGTCAGCTATGTTTGTCTGATGATATTTTGATGTTTGTTTTCCCTTCCAGCCTTACATCGATGATTTAGGTCAGTACAGGTATGGTTAAGTGTAACTAAGGCATTCAATTTTTATCATTTTGTGTTTTATAGTTTGGTGCTCAAAATGTGGACAAAAGTGATTTAACTAACTAATATAAGCTAACTAATTATCTAGCATTTAACTCATCCTAACATAAGCATTTGATCCCACTTTCTGTACACATCTCGAACCCATGTATCCACTGTTGGATGACCAAGCACTATACTATTAGGCGTACCAAGTAATAACACTACTAGCATTACCAAGTGAATATGTGTTACACTCGAAGCATTCGTGCTTATGTGTGTACTCTATCTGGCTTCATTGCTTCATTAACGTAATAACTAGAAAATAATTAATAACTAATTGAAAACATTTAATAAATAACTAAAAACATTAAATGCGTAAATGACAGAGCTAATCTATTCAAAGTGCTACAAGGTTTATTAGAAAGCTCATCTTTATTACTGCACACACTATCATACTCAAGTACAACAATGCTCGAATAAAGATTTGTACACTCAATGACTCTTGCTGCAAGCACTCAGGGAAAAATTCTAACTTTCAAATGGAAAAAATGTAAGAGTTCCATTGCAACTACAATCTCTACTTTTCATAAATGCAACTACAAGCACGTATTTATAGCTGACTACAGGCACTATGTTGACGTGGCCACATGAACGCATTATATGATGCATCAACTAAGCCTCATCGATGAGGTTTCTTTGATGAAATCTATAGAACACAATTCATCATACCCCCACAACTAAATGAAAACTCATCCTTGAGTTCTTTTACAAAATTGGAAAGGTATGGGATTATTGACTAACTTTTCCTCAAATAAAACAAACAAACTAACTTGACAAAAAATGGAGTGCTCGGGTGTACGAATCAACAGATTACAAAAAAAAAATAATGGTGTTCAGGACACAAAATTGAACACCATGTTTCAATTATTCAAAACTAGAAAACACTTTCCTTGATGTTGTAAAGATGTTGAAGAAGATCAAATGGTCCTAAGTGGTGGTAGTTCTGCAGGCTTTGAGGAACCTTCATCGACTTCATGCACAGGTAGTAGTTGAGGGCTGTGGTTGTTTTATTACTACTGTGACTTCAGGTGGGAGGTGAAAAACATCTAGTAGTGCTTTCATTTTCTCCTCCTTACTCTTGGGATCATGCATCATCCACACAGCTTCCCCAATGTGGGTTGGTATGGGCACATCCCAAGGACATGGGATTGCTAGAAACAACTCCTTCACATTGATAAACTAGATAGTGAACTGTTTGCATTCAATGTCAAACACCCTGATTGTGTTCTTTAGCTCTTGGTAGTCATTCATTCATCTAGCTAGGTTCTCAACAATAGATCACTGATCTTTGAATCACTGTATAAAAACTTCAAGTTTAATGTTTGTGGTTTCAAGCTTCTATTTGGTGTCTTTGTGGTGCTTGAACTCTAACTTGTATAAGAGATACAAGCTAGCCACTTATTTTTCTAATTCTGACTATAGTTTTCTAGCAGCCAACATTGCCAGGTTTGCATAAAGGAGATTGGCCAACTCCATGTACTCTATCATCTCCTTGATTTGCAACTCTTTCAAGTGAATCTCTACTTTATTGTAGGCATCAATCCCATCAAGGATGGGCTGCCATGTTTCACTTCCTTGTTGGAATTGTTGGAGGGCTTCATTCATTTTCACCATTGTCATTTGGATTTTTTTTCATTCACATCCTTCTACAAGCCAACTTGGTCTCTATAGTGATTTTTCACTTTCTCAAATTTGAGAGGTTCATTCTTTCAGGCGATGATCTTGATGGTAGACTTTTGATGCAAGTTGCATGCCTCCTCCATTGATAGATTATGGTTTTCCATAGCCAATTTTGTTAATTTAGTGTTTATACTGGCAAGATGCTCCTACTATTGATGAACGAATTCTTACATTTGATCTTTTTAAGCATCAACATTTCATAGGTGATGATTTTATGCAATCAATGCTTCATTCTCCTTGCACATCTGATTCAAGTCCATTTAGATTAAGGATGTTTGAGATTTTGCTATGGAGTATTTAAAGATGATTATCACTTCCACCTCCTCAACCTTCTAAAATTATTCTTGAAGTTGTTTGATAGCTTCATCCCTTGTCACTGCTAGGCTAAGGATTGCTAAATTTGCAAGTTAGACATGAAATTCGCAACCTCTGTAGTTAAGTGTTAATTTTGCTCTTGTTCCATTTCTAGTTGTCCCTCCAAAATAATACATTTATCCCTTGCATTTAGTAGCTCTAATTGGGTTGTAGGAATATTCTTCAAAAAATCAAAAATGTCTGGAGTCGGTTGCCTAGTTCCTACCAATTGTTCCAACAACTTTTCATGCTGGGCTACATTCAATTTTCCACTGGTCATGCCTATGGATGTCTAGACATCTTGAAGTGTAGATATGTCTAGTATAGATGCTACAAGTGCATTCAATGCTTCTGCTACATGGTCATCAAACACTTTTTCTATTGTTTCCTACCCTTGGTGTTGCATCACCAAGATAGTTGCCTCTTCACCTTCCTTCAATTGCACCAAGGAAGTGACAACATTGCTAGATATTTCTAGGAATAGATGGTGTGTTGCTAGTAACACTGTCACCTCTCTAGCAATAGGATCTGACCTCGAAGGCAGCTACATTCATTGGGTAGAGAAAATTAGACCATCCTGCTCCATCTGGCTAATTGTTTAGGCCACCTCATTAAGGTGACTCATCGCTAACTGGTACACAAATGGATTTTCCCCACTCATTCCGACTTGTTGCTCTTGTTTACTCAAGAGATGTAATCAATTTTTTTGCAAATGCTTAATGGTTGCACTGGCCTTTAGTATTATTTCCTAAGTGGATGGTGGTGGTGGTAGCTCTTCTAATTGAGTCATTGTTAGCATATTCTCTTTCATGATCTCGGACAATGAAGCCAAAGGAGTATGACTGAGTGTATCATTAGAGTAGTGAATGATGATTTCCCTCTTGCAAAGTTTTTGGATGAGGCATGGAAAGGGTAGGGTGTTCCTTCCATGTTTATTTTTTTTTGAAATGCTTCTCAATTTCCAAGTATAGCAGTTGTGGAAGGTTAATGGGGAACTTCTTACTTAGAGCAGGGCATGCTCAGGCAGAGAAAGTAGTCACCTTACTTAGCCTCACCATTGGATTGAAGAGATAGGTCATGATCTTGAAGTAAATTTTCTCCACCAATGTGATCGCACCATACTTCTTATGGTCCATCCTATAGCAATTTTAGGTCCAGTCCTTCTTGGCCTCAGGTTTGCCTTGCATGTATAATTCTACTAGTTGTGTTCCAATGTCAGGTAACCCAAGTGCCTGTGCAATAACTTCTATCAAGTAGAACACTTTAATTTCCTTGATCTTGACTATGGATCCTAACTTTTGATTGTTATACAAAAGGCATGTCTCTCCCATGTGCCATTCCCCACTGGATGTGATGATTGGCCACATGAGAGAGGTTCACAGTTGAGTCTTGACATCCTCTAGAGCTTTCTCCAAAAATGGCCTGAAGTTGATCTCTTGAAGAATAGATCGTTGAATCTCTTGAGACTTGATGATATTAAGGAAAGCTTGAGCCAAGGTAACCTCAAGCCTTGATGTGGGACCAGACACTTCTCCTCATTATGATTGTTTAGTTGACACTTCTTCTTCTAGAATTTGTTGGATAGATTCCACTTCAGGCTTCTCATGAAGAGGTCTTGTTGCATGGGTTGCCTCTAGTAGTTCCTAGGCTTGTTCTTGTTGGTCCCTTTTAGGTTTGGGTCATTTCTCCCATGGTTGCAAGGTGTCTCCTTCCTACAGATGTTTTTGTTTTGGTTCCATCTGTAATAACAATAAGACCATGAATTAGCAATCATTGTGTAACCTTAAAACAATTGGGATACCTTATCTCTTAAGGATGTTTATGCTTTGGCTAAGTTGTGATTATGGATAATTTAATTAATTAATTTTCATTTATTTATGTATTTTCATTAATAAATCATCTCAAAGATTGTTGGAAGGGTTAACTATCAAAAAATTTTGATGTTTATATGTTGTTAAAGTTATTAACCCTTGTGGGAGTTAGAATAATTACCAAAACATTTCATCAATTTTTTCATCAGAAACCTTAAGGTTTGTGGCCCCCACAATAAAGATCTAACCTCTGATAAGTGCAAGATCAAAAAATGGAGTGATTTGGATAAACGGTTGGGAAGTTATGATCTCTAGAAGGTTTTTGGGCTCTAAATTTTTTCAAAAACTCCCCTTGTGTTATGAGAAAATGGCAAAAAATTGCAAAGTGTTTGGCGGTATATATAGGGTTTTTGCATTGCATTGATGAAGCCTAGTTGNTGTTTGGCGGTATATATAGGGTTTTTGCATTGCATTGACGAAGCCTAGTTAACTAGGGAGAATGTGTTGATGGAACCTCAACGATGCAATCATTAACCACTGTAGTCAAACTTTGACCTTAGTCAAACTTGCAAAATATGAAGAGTTTTAAGTGAAAGTAGTGTCAAGTGAAAGCTTAAAAGACCAAGAATAGTATTAAAACATGAGAAGAGGATGTTTAAGCTCATACATTTTGGAAAAAAATAAGAAAAAAATGATTTAGTGGATGAATGAAATGAAAGATTAAGGAGCACTGAGCGATACACACAATGGAAAATGTGAAAGATAGGATTGTATTGATGTCAAGGGTGAGCAACCTTCACTAACCAAGCCAAGAGTTATGCAAGTGGATCCTCCCCATAGTAGGCTCATGCCCTTTTTGCCCTTGCATAACCTCAACTAAGGAGTTTATGGACCCCATAGTTGATTTAATGATCATGACAAGTTAAGGACCAACCCAAAAGAATCTACTCAAGAATCCCAACACATCAAACTAAGACATTGAGCATAACATAGAACATGATAGTGAGGTGAGTTACAATAGCATGGATGGATGATAGAGAAGGTGTAATGGAGTTTTGAATTGAGGTCATAAGAAGTCCCTTGTATAATTTCTGTTTAAAATGACCCAAGAAGTTCCATCCTAAGTCTAGACCACCACCATTCTAGAAGGAGAAGAAAAGAGAAGTAGGAAGTAAGAGAGAGAGAGGACCTTAGTTAGAGGAAACTATTAGTCATAGGTGCATGCTTTTTGAGTCCCATAATCAATGCTTGTAGCCCACTTATTTGTCCAAGGGGTGTGCTTTGAATTCCCATTGTTTTTTTTATGAAATGGAAACCACACCATGCAAGGACTTATTTGTGTTAAAGGGGTATGCTTTGAATTTCCATCATTCTTTTTGGATAGGAACCACACCATATAATGATGTTATTTGACTTCCTATTAGTGGGTAGTATGGAATGATAAGAAGTGTGTGAAACACACTCAAGCACTCAACCAAGTAGAAGAGTACAAAGATTATTGAGTTCCCTTGAATTCACAGCCTTTATAAACCTTTGAATCCTTTCTAATTTCGGAACTACCAAGGTTGTCCATTGATTAAAAGTTTCTTTAATGGAAGGAACCTCAAATTCTTAGAATAAGGAAAACCATAGAGTTTATTGGATGGGCGGATGATGTGAACTCACTACCTATTCCTTGAAAAATAAACCATGTCAAAGTCATCAAACATCAACATTCAAAAATAAAAACCAAACATCAATAATCACACATTAAGCACAAACCATCATTAGTAAACAACAACAATGGCATTGTGTCCTATGACAATAAAGCACTTTTTATTAGCAAAAATAAGAAAACATCACACTTGGAGAAAACAAAAGAAAGTAAAATATATAAGAAAGTGTAAAATAGTCAAGAAGGTTCAAATGTACTAAAGATGGTGTAAAATTAGAAAAATTTGAAAAATTAAGAATTTGTAAAATAAATAATTTGTAAAAATAAAAAATGTGAAAAAAAGTAAAAAAACTGAGGAGCTTATTTGATGGTTAGCATGGATGGCCATCTCCCCCACAACTAAGTTGGAAGGAGGAGGTTCGAAAAATAGAACATGGTTGTCCATCCATGGAGGTAGTGTTTACACTAGCTTGTCTTGGTTTGAGGAAAAGCTACACTTACTGGATATTGGCCAACAAATTTTTATTTAGGTTGCTAGGTTTGTAGATCAACATGACCCTAGAGGGAAAGGTTTGATCAATTATCTAAGGTCCCTTCCACAATGTTTGGAATTTCATCTTTTGGGGTACATGTTTGGGGTTCTAGTAGAGAACCTTATCTCTTTGTTGAAGTTTCATTTTCCTGATTCTAAGGTCATGGTGTTGCTTGCTAAATGTCTTGTTTACCTCATTCAAGTATAGGGCCACCAATCGATTTTCATCTAGCACGTTTAGATTGATCAATCTTTCCTTCTAGGCTAAACTTAGGTTAAGGTTTATATCATAGGTTGTAGAGAGTGTACAAATCTTGAATTGGATTGGAAGCATTGGAATCTTTCTATACATTAACTCATAGGGAGAATAGCCAATAGGAAGTTTCCAAGTTGAATGATAAGCCCAAAGAGCATTGTTAAGTTTTGTACTCCAATCCTTCCTATATTTGCTAATGGTCTGTGTTAGTATTTTCATAATCTCCTAGTTGGTTGCCTCTACTTGACCATTGGCTTGGCACGGTAACATGTTGTTAATTTATGTTCTACCCCTAAGCGTTGCATTGATGTTCTAATAGTGGCACTTGTGAAGTGAGTCCCCTTATTAGAAATTAGTGAACGTGGCACCCCCAAACCTATTCACAATATTTTATTGTATAAATTTGGCAGTAGTGGATGATGTACAATCAATAATGGCCATCGCTTCTATCCATTTTGTATAGTAGTTAACTACTACTATAATATACGCCTTTCCATTGGACATGGATGTGATGGGACCCATGAAGTCAAGGCCCCATATGTTGAAAGCTTCCAGTGGTTAAATCCACTATTGAAGACCTTCCATGTGAGTGGTCATCCCCCTATCTCATTGACAACATTCACAAGACTTGATGAACTAGTGGACATCCCTAAATATTTTAGGCCAATAGTATCCTATCATTAGGATTTTTATGGCCATGCGTCCCCTTGCATAGTGGCCTCCACAAGGCCCTTTGTAAGCATACTAAAGAACGTGTAGTTGATCTTCATTAGGGACACACTAACGGATTAGACTTCAGCACACACCTTGTAAAGGTATCCATTGGTTTCTATGAAGTGTTTGGCCCGATGAAGCAATTGTTGCTTTTTCCTAAAATCCAAGTCTTGTGGCATCTCCTAAGTGAGAAGATATGTGAGGATGCCATTATACCATATTTCTTTCAAAGGCATTTTTTCACTTATTACTCCTATAAAGAGGAGTTTGTCTAGAAATTGATTAGAGAACGGGCTCTCCTCCTCTTTGTTATCCCATCTTAAGTCAGAGAGCTGGTCATTGAACACATTCCTAGTCTATTTTCGATCTACCATAGTGAGATTGAATTCTTGCAAGATTACAAGCCACTGTATGACATGAGGGCTCACCATTGGCTTGTTCATGAGAAAGTAGATTGCACTGTGGTTCGTATGCACAAATACTTTGTAACCAAGCACATAGTGCTTGAATGTTTCTAGAGCATACACCACTACCATTAATTCTTTATCTATGGTGGTGTAATTTAACTATGGTCCTAGAATGCTTCGACTATCATAGTGGATGTAATATGGACATTTCTTATTGTTGATCTACGTGAGCACTATTCCCAAAGCATAGTTAGATGCATCTGTCATAATATGGAAAGGTTTGGACTAGTATGGTACTCATAGGATTGGTGTTTCTATGAGTTTATCCTTTAATTATTGAAATTCATGTTCACATTCCTTGGTCTAGACAAAAGGTGCATATTTCTTTGTAATCTCTACCAACAGCTTTACAATCTTAGAGAAATTCTCAATAAATAGCCGATAGTAGCCAGTGTGTCCAAGGAATGACTAAACATCTGTAATGGTCTTTGGTTGGTGGGTCATTCCTTGGATGACCCTTATTTTTTTGAGTCTACCTTAATCCCTTTTTGCAAAATTCAATGCCCTAGCATAATTCCTTCTTAGACCATGAGATGGCCTTTTTGCTAGTTGAGTTGTAGGCTTATCTCTACATATCTTTTTAGTACTTGCTCAAGTCATTCCAAGGCTTTCTCAAAGGTAGCTCCATAGGTGGAAAATTCATCTATGAAGACTTCAACACCACTACCAATATGCTATTGAAAGACACTAAGGACCAAGCATTGAAATGTTGCAGGGGCATTGCATGGACTAAATGGCATCTTACAATATGCAAAAGTCCCCTGGGGACTCATGAATGTTGTCTTGGCCTAATCTTTTGGTGCAATTTGGATTTGGTTATAGCTACTATAATCATCCAAGAAACTATAATAACAATGCCTTGATATGGTATCTAACACTTGATCAACAAATGAGAAAGATAAGTGATCTTTAAATGTTGTCATATCCAATAGCCTAAAGTTGATGCAAACTCGTCATTTACCTTCCTTCTTTGGGATAATTACGAGTGGGCTAACCAACTCACTATCTATGATTGGATAGATAAACCCCACCTTGAGGAGTTTCTCTATCTCATTCTTGATGATTTGCTTTAATTTGGGATTTAGAAGCCTCTATGTCTACCTTCTAGGCTTCATAGTCAGGTTGGTGTAGATGCGATGTTGGCATATCCTTGGATCGATTCTTGTTAGCTCTGGATATGACCAAGTAAAGGCTATTAACCATTTTTTCATCAATTTCAAAAACTTTTATTTTTTTTTAGGAGAAATTTTGACATTGATTATGACTGGTTTACCACTCTTTAAGAATGCATACTCCATTTCGACTAGTAAAGTTTTTAGTTCTAAGGGCTCTTGCTTGAAGTGATCAGAGATTTCCAACTCTTCCCAACAGGTATCATCATCTTTATCAGAGAGTTGGGAATGAACTTCAATTTTTTTCATGCCTTTAACATATGCACATGTTAGGCTCTTAATTGGCTCCATGCATATTGTGCTACTATATGAATTAGCTATCAGCCACTGGGTGCCCTCTTGCTTTGTGGCTATTGTATACAGACACCTTTGAATATTGATCTCTTACGCACATTGATTGCATGCTTGAAGGTATGTACTCTTGATTGACTAAATATTTTGCATGAAATTACACCCATTATTGCTATACGTGATGCATGGAATATGCTTCTTCTCAATTTTTCCTAATCCATTTTCCTTGGAGATTTCTCAATATAGGTCCCTTATGTCCATTCTTATGTCGACTGTGGTTAACCAAGATCTTCCCATAATGATGGGGAAGTCATTTTTGTAGTTGTCCACCTTGATTACTAGAAAATTAGTAGGATAGGACCACCCACAAATTGTAATCACAATGTCCTCTACTAAGTCCAAAGGGATAGTAATTAATTAATCTACTAATTCTAGATGAATGTTGCTCTTCTTGAGAGGTGGTAGGTTCTAAGCCTTGTACATGTCATGGGAGATGAGGTTAACATCAGAAACAAAGTCAAGAAGAGCTTTGCATGGCTCTTGTCTAGCAATTTGAAAATAAATGAGTGGACTTCCTAGAATATTGCTAGCCTTGATGCAGTCAAAAACAACATGGGTTAGCATTACAGTTTGGATCCTAGGTAGCACTTGGTTTGAAGGCTACTCGAAGGTGTTTGATGGAGAGGATGAGAGTGCTGGACATGCAAGGTGATCAGCTGGAGTAGGTTGTGAGAGCTGTAGAGGACTACTAGGCTGGAAGAAAATTCTTTTCCTTGATCAATTATCTAGACCACTTGGTTGAAAAACTAGTTGTGAGTGTACAATCCTCATAGCATTTCATTGTTGTAGCTATGGAGGAATCTCACCCTGCATGGATGGAGTAAGAGGTAATTGGGCTAAATGTGGAGGTGTATGTGTAGAGGGATGTGGAGGATGATATGGATATGGATATGGGTTTTTCCCTTTAGTAGATGGTGAATGTGTTTGGTGATACCTTGGAGGGTAATAGTGATGCTAGAATGATGTATGACTTGCAAAACTCCTAGGAAAGATGGGCTACTAAAAATAGTACCCGTATGGATTTGGTTGCCTATAAGGGCATTTCTGCCTTGGTGGTGGCATTTCCCATGATTGTGTTTGATGTCACTATTGGTATTTTTTTATAGTTGTGGAGGAGTTCCACATGGGTGGTAAGCTTGTTTCTATTGGTGGAATTGTTGTGGATTTCCTTGAGGATAAGGTAATCATCTTGGAGCTTGCCTATCTACTAGGTGAGGATTCAATGCGTACACTTCAAACTCTTGTAAGTGTGACATCATAGGGCAACATACCTTTGGATGTTTGTATTGATAGATGTCACATTCTATTTCATCATTAGAGTTAGATTCCATGACTTCCTCTACTACAGTAGCTTTGCCCTTACCTCTTTGGTAGGCATGTTCAACTTCTTTTTGCCTTCTATGATTATGATCACTATTTTTCTCTTTGGATTCTTCAGTAATTTTCATAGTTTGAAATTTCTTGTCCAAAGAGTCCCATAATTTATCAACCTTGGCTAAAATATTAGAAATAGATTTTTAGATGGGCAAGGTCTTTCTGTTCACCACTTCATCAAGTGGTGACTCCTCCTTATCACAAAAGCGAACCTCTCATTTTCTAATGAAAGGGTCCCTATTATACTCTTTATCACTTTCCCTTTTTCATAGCTCACCTTATTCTTTTTCTATGTGTTCAATTAGCCTCTAGATTTGATGAGCTCTTAGTTCAAACAATCTTCCTTGGGCATACACCTTAAGGGATCTTCTTGTTTCTGCTCTAAGCCCATCTATGATGTGACAAAGTTGTTCCCTTTGAGAATAACCATGGCTAGGGCATTAGTGTAAGAGTGAATAGTATCAGCCCATGGTGGCATACAAGGGTTCATGTGCTCCTTATTTCTAGCTTTGGATTTTCCTTCTCAGATTAGACACTTTGGAGTACATCTAGTATTTATCATTGAATAGCTCTAACATAGTACTCCATCTATAGATAGATTCCGGCTCTAAGGATTGGTTCTAACTTTTAGTGTCCTTAAGAAGTGTCCTTGGGAAAAGCTTGAGTTTCTACCACTCATTCTCTATGTTTTTTAAGGGAAAAGCATCTTGAAAAGCTTGTAGATGTGTTTGCGAATTAGAGTTGTATCCCCCTTCAAATCTTGGGATATTGTTCATTCTAAGTGCTTGATCTGACTACCTTTCATATGCCTGGTTGGGATTTTAACTACCTTTGCAATATTGAGCATAGTTTGAGTCACTAATAGAGGTTCATCATCATTGCTGCATCGATGATGTCAATGATGGTTTCGGCCATCCCTTTGGTTTTGGTGGCCTTCACAATCATTGTTATCTCGCTAATCACCTTCATCATGGTTGTTTTAATGGTGGCTTTCATGAGAACCATCAAATGAAGAGGAATGTTTACAATTAGATGAAGAGGATGAAGAAGAAGGTGGACTGCCACCACCATCGTAGTATCTACCACCACTCTTACGCTTATTATGATTACCATCCTTAGATCCCTTATTGTTTTGGTGTTTACCCAAGTCTTTACATTGGTTGCCACTTTTTCCTGAACCTATTTTATGGATAGTGGATTGAAAGTTCAAGTTCATGCCCTTGCCATCAATAGAAGGGGGTGCAGAATCTTCATGTTGAAAACATTTAGTAGGAGGATCCTCAATGTCATATTGATTTGGTAGGAACAAGGGATTGGTGTAATGTTTCCCCTTTGTAGCTTCATGGAGTTTCTCTTGACATTGATCTCATTTGCGTTGTGTCTTAGTTGGACAATAGTTTCAAGTGGCATATCCATCCACAATGTATTCTTTGTGAAGATTTGCTATGATCAACTTCTTAAGGGGTTTGAACAACATCCCAAGCATAGATCTATCAAGGGGAAAGACGATGTTGCCCTTCATATCACACCATTGCAACTATTCATCCTAATGTAAGATGAAGGTGAAGTTCGACACAAACTTATCTAGATGTGTGGATACCACCTTGCATTCTTGTGGGATCGATGGTTTGGTATCTTCATGCTTGCGAGAAGAAGAAGACATTTTTCAAAACAAATAAAATTGTCAATGTGCTTTTATAAATTTATATATAGTGGAAATGATATTAACCTTGAGGATCATATAACAATATTAATGGTATTCACTTAGACCTAAATAGTGCATGGTCCACAAACAAAGTCCCTAGCAATGACACCAATGATGAGTGGTAAGGTACCCCTA
>MNCI01019447.1:1904-19809 GCA_015680685.1 Gnetum montanum | reverse complement strand
TTCCCAATTACACTTGTGACATTCATTGGTATGGTTAAGTGTACCTGAGGCATCTAATTTTTATCATTTTATGTTTTATAGTTTGGTGCTCAAAATGTGGATAAAAGGTATTTAATTAACTAATCTAAGTTAACTAATTATCTAGCATTTAACTAATCCTAACATAAGCATCCGATCTCACTTTTTGTACATGTCTTGAACCCATGTATCCACTACTAGGCAACTAAGCGCTATGCTACTGGGATTACCAAGCAAATATGTGTTTTGCTTGAAGTGATCATACTTATGTGTGTACTCTATTTGGCTTAATTGCTTCGTTAATGTAATTACTGGAAAATAATTAATAACTAATTGAAAAAATTTAATAAATAATAGAAAACATTAAATGCATAAATAAAATAGCTAATCAATCCAAAGTGCTACAAGGTTTATCAAAAATCTCCTCTTTATTGCCACACTCATTGTCATGCTTAGGGATAACAATGCTTGAATAAATATTTATACACTTAATGACTCCTATTGCAAGCACTCAGTCGAAAATTATAGCTTTCAAATGGAAAAAATGCAAGAGCTCTGCTACAACTACAATCTCTACTTTTCATAAATGTAGCTGCAAGCACATATCTATAGCCGACTACAGGCACTACGTTGATGGGGCCACATTGACACATGATATGATGCATCAACTAGGCCTCATTGATGAGGCTCAGATGACAAGGCTACATCGACAAGGTTTCATTGACGCAACTGATAGAATGTGATTCATTACTTCTCTAGGTTTGGTATCATCTAAAAGAAGAAATAAGAACAAGTTTGATAATCCTATTCAAATTAGAGATACCCTATATTTTTGTTGTAAAGTATCTAGACATGAACAAGATTATTATCAACCATATATAAAGCAAAGTAACGTGACTACTTGGTCTTGTCAAGGAGAGTCTAGTAAGTGTATCTTGTAGGGTACAAAAGCATGGAGAACTAATGAATAAGGAAAGGAATAACCTCTAATGCAATTAAGGGATCAAAACCCAAAACTACAAAAAATTATTAGCCCTTTCATTTTGAAGAACATGAACATGACAAAGAAGGAGCCACACATGAGTTTGAAGATTCAAACAAAAATGTTGATGAATGAAAAGATAAGAGACAATTACATGATAAGGATCTCATCTCAAACTTCATTAATCATGTTCATGCTAGAAATCAAGTGAGGTAAGTAATGGTAATTCTTTATTCCTTTGCTTCCTAGACTTGGTGTAGATTATTTTTTGTTTATAAATGTCAATAGATAGGAAATTCATTGAATGGATACTATTGAAAATCTTTGGTTATCCAAATAAAATATCACTTGATTATACAAGATGTTGAGCTATAAATTAAAGTGTATGACCATTAAAATTTTAATGAATATTAATGTAAATTGTCTCGAGGATCAAGGTACAATAACTCACAAGGTGGGTTTCGATAAGTTTGCATCATTTCAATAGTATTAGAACATATATATACCTTGTGATTTAGCTCATATGATGAAGATATTATGCATGTATTATTTAAAGCATCAAATTTTTTAAAATATTTTTTATGAATATTGACAAATCAAGTTTTGGGATATTAACTAGTATGTAGTGGTTTCATGTAGTTTAAGAACCTTATTTATTAACAAGAAGCTCTTTGTTGAACATCTAAAGGAAAATTAGTGTCTTGATATCTATGTTGAGAATTTTGAAAAATATAGTTTATCATAGATACTACTAATGGAATACTTTGATTTTCAAAAGTCTCCATGCTTGATCTTGGTATGAAATTAGAGACTTATTATGATGCACAATATGATGGGCTTTAAGAATGCATATCTACAAAGGTAAGATAACCAAGAAAGGTATTTCAAGCAATAAATGCATTGCCAAAGTTGAAATCACTTATGTAGGGGGAGCCTATATCTCATCAACGATCATTATCTTTTGGGCCACCAATGTAGGGGAAGTCTACTAGCACTCTCATCAAAAGATGCCCAAGCTACAAGAATTCAAACTCTAGCATCTAAAAATGAGCAAGAAAAAAGTTTATTCATATTGAAATCTAGTAAAGTTTCTAAGGTAAAAGTGTAAGATAAGTTTGATAAATTTTTTAATCTTTTATCTAAATTACTATATGAGAATTATATTAAGGCCATGATTGATTATGCCTAATTTCTGGTTTTCTTAGATTTTGACATTTTATCTTTTATATATATATTGGATCTAAGGTCTTTAAAATGTGTTGTTTCTTTCTCTTTGATAATGTAATATACTTGTGGTACCTTTTTAATGATGCCTAAAAAGGGGGAGAATGTATTATTCATGTGATATTATGATGTGCTATTCATGAGAGCATTTATGGTATAGACCACTTCTAAGACATCATATATATTTTCTTAGTAAATAGTAACTTTGGTACTAATGGCTTATGACTTATTATTTCAAAGATGGGATAACTAATATTCAATGCTTAGCCTTTGATCCTAAATGACAATATTATAGATTCACATTTGATTATGTCTCTTTGTGTTTAATGGTTATGTGATATGTTGTGCTTTATAGGTATGGACATATTAATTTTTAGCCCTTTGGAACCAATGCTAAAGGATGTATACTTTTTAATAGTTATTCATCTCTATATCATCCTTAGCTAGATATATATGTACAAATATGTGTGCATTTAATTTCTTAATCATATGATATTATGGATTATGCTAACCCATTTTCTTAAGTTTCTGACATCACCAAAAATGAGAAGATTGTTGACCTTTTGGTATGTCAAAACCTCAGAAAATGAAGGATGTAGAGTTGACAAGATGATCAAAATGACAAAATGAGAGTTGGGATAATGAAATGAGGGCTGAACTAGGATGAAATAAATAAGATCTAGGATGACAAGATTAGAGCTTGGATGAAAATGAAGTCTACAAGCCAAATGAAGGTGTTGATTTGCCTAGGTATTAAAATTTCAAAGGAATTATCTAGAGTTCAAAGTTCACTTATAGGCTAGACATCCCAAATAAATAGTAGATGTCCCAATTATTACTGGGATGTCCTAGATGAGACATTCTAAGAAATATGGCCCAATATCTAAATAGATATCCTATTAGAAGTGTAGCAATTTTTAGATAGATATTTCAACCTCGAATGAGATGTCCCACTTAGCTGTTTCCTAGTTGTTACATGAATTTCAAGGTGTTTTTAGAAACTAAAAGATTATAAAACAAAGTGGAATTCTTGGAAAATGCATAAGAACTATTCATTAGATATTAATCATTGTCTACATTAAGTAGATTAGCTTTGTTCCTTATTGTTCTTATCTTTTGTAATTTATTGTATGTATTGAGAGCTTCATTGCAAGAAAATTGTAAATTGAGTTACATTCTCTCCTTGATTCTTTTCTTTCATTTGTAGCCCTATGGGGTTGATGTGCTTTTTGTGAGAAGGCATCTTCATTGGGCTTGTTGGGACCTTGAGGGGTTGAGTGTGTTTTCAATGACAAAACACTTTGATGTGGAGCTCACATTTTGTAAAGGTTATTGGATCCTTTAAACCACATTTTAAGCTTGTTGGGAACTTGTGGTGTTAAGTGTTTGTCTAGTGAGAAAACACTTCAAGGAGAGCTCAAACTTTATAAAGGTTGTGGTATCCTTGAAACCAAATTTTTCCAAGGAACAAAGTCCAAAGATATGTAAGGATTCTACCCTCTAAGTGTGGAAGTACCCAAGTTAGGGAACTACATAAATAATTGGTATGTGGTTCTAGTGGTCTTGGTTGTTTAATTGAAAAACTTATTCAACCCCCAATATAAGTTCTCGATCCTTAGTATTAACTCAAAAGGTAAAACTTCCTCCATGGCTTTAACATCATATTCATCATCAAAGCAATCATTCTTCCACATACCTTGGCTAGAAGACTCACCTCTCTCCCATGAGATAGCCTTAGTTTGGCAAAGAATCTTATTTTCCTTGCCATAAGGTATAGAAAAATCTCACAAAGAACAAGTATCATACATCCTAGTGATGTTCTTGATCCTTCTTGAATAAGTCCCTTGATTTTTGCCACTCTTTTGACCTTGATCTTTCACCTCCCATAACTTATGAGGTAGAAACTCTCCTTGATCGACAACATATACCATCTTGAACTATGAAGATCTCTTAGTCCCTTTGATGAATCTTTTAGTTTCTTCTTTTAAATATTTTGAGTATTGAGCACTCCCTTGATCAATAAGAGATACTTCAATACTTATTTTCTCATTTATTGCTACTAATAAGTAGTGAGATACCCCTACGTCCAACCATACGAATATGAACATTCACACAATCCAGTTGAATTCTAAGGACTAAGTGCTTATGCACCTTCAAATAACAAGGATGGGTTAGTGATCGTTGTCTTCCCAAGCTTACTTGTATGGCACAATTGTATGGTTAAGTAAACTTGAGGTATGTGATTTTTATGATTTTTATGTTTTATGTTCCTAGTGCTTAAAATAGAAAAATGAAATAATTAAGTAACTAATTTAATTGAACTAAACAACTATGTGCTAACTAGTCCTAACACCAGCATCCGTTCCCACTCTCCATACACATCCTGAACTAGTGCAACACTACTGGGATTACCAAACACTAATCGTTACTGGGTTACCAAGTGTTCCACATATGCTTGAAGTGGTCGTATTGAGTGTGCTTACTTGTGAAAATTAACAAATCAATAAAAACAACCAATTAACTATGAAAGCATTAAATGACTATAAATAACATTACATGCAATAAATAAGCTATTCTGAATATTGCAAGGTTTATCATGAAGTTTGTCTTTATTTCCAGACACAAGTTGTGCTCAGGTACACAATGCTTGAATAAAGATCTGTTCACTTTATGAATCCTACTATGGACACTCAAAAATAATTCTAACTCTAGAAAGGAAAAATTGCAAGAGTTTAGGTAAGGGAATAAGAAAACTAACGATCTAATCATCAAACCAAGTACACCTGCCTCTTATTTATAGGTGATGAGACAGGTTCCAGTATCGAGTGTTCGATATCGCTTGGCAAGCTCCGATATTGTAGACCTAATATCGCAGATCTAATATCAAAGCTCATCATACCTCCATAACTAAATGAAAATTCATCCTTGAGTTCCTTACAAAATATTCGGAAGGTATGGGATTATTGAGGGAACGACAACTGACGGTGACATGGGATGACACATTCAAAGTGCCCAGTGAATGGATTGACAAACATATTACAACATTGGTGTTCACACCCATTGTGGTGAACATTGTACATAGATGACATCCAGACCCTCATTCGACATCTTGAAAAGAGAGAGAAAGGAAAGAAAATGAGGTGCATTGCTACTGATGTTAAAACTGTGCACATCATTTTTCATCCATGGCCATATGATGCGTGTTCCTTGCATAACTTCTTCAGCTCCTGTCCATCTTGAGTTCTCTCTTCTATCCCAATCCATTGTTCATGTAATCACCATATTCACACACAACACAATCATGAATTAGCAAGGATAGATAAGACATAATGCAGTTGATACCTTGCCTCGACATAAAGCGCATTGGCTAGGTTGTGGGTATGGAAAATACTAGGTTAGAGGTTTGTAACTGATAACTACCCAAGGTGTAGGGGTGAGATAAGTAATAGAATGGAAAAATTTGTGACAAAACCCCCATGATGAAGAATGAACCTCTGATAGCAATAGGGTGAAAACTTTAAAGAACAAGAAATATGAGACAAATAATAATAGTAAATCCAATCAAACAAAATATAAATGGATGTTAGTGATGGTTGAAATGAGAAATAGTTGATTGCAAGAAATGTTTAAGGGAAAGAACTTAATAATTGCACTAAAAAGGAATGCCAGTGGATCCTCCCCAAAGTAGGCTCATGCCCGTTATGCCCTGACAAACCCACAAACCAAAGAGTCCATAGGCTCTAAGAATGACATATGGAAATAATGGTTAAGAACTTACCCACAAGAGTTTACTAAAGAATAACAATGCATTAACCAAGATATAGACTAATCATAAAACTGGTAATGAGGTGGAATATGGAAAGCAATATAGAAGGAGAGGAGAGAATGGAATGGAATCCCAAAATTAAGGTTGTGTATAGTCCTTTGTGTAATATGTGGTTAATGCGACTTAATAAAATTATGCCCAAATCCAGATTCAAACTAACCACATCCAATGACCATGCATCAACACACTTGACCAACCCAGTCTCCTAAAGTAACAAGAATATGTTTACAGAGTCACCACCATTCCAAAAAGAGAAAGATAGAGAAGCAGGAAGCGAGAAAGTGCCTTAGTTAGAGGGAACCTTCAGGCATGGATAACTGACCTTTCTAGTGCCATAACTAGTGCTTGTAGCCCATGTTTGTTTATTATGTCTAAGGGGTATGCTTTGAATTCCCACTAGTTTGTTTTTGTTTTTTTTTTTGCATGAGAACCACACCATGCAAAGACCTATTTGGTTTAGTCAACTTCCTAATATTTGATCAATAGCAGAATGGTGGAGAACCAATGAAAAACATCCAAGTACCTAAGAGATTAGCCAGCACAAATGCATCAAATCTCCTTGAAGTCACACCCTTTTCAATCTGTTTGAATCTTTCCTTGGTTTGAAGAGTACCAAGCCACCAATTTGTTACTAAGCTTACTTAGAAAAAGGAACAGTACATTTCCAAAATAAGGGAAACCATAGAGTTGCATGGATAAATGGATGTTGTGAACTCATTACCTATTTTATCAAAAGAAACCATATCTTAGCAACAACATTGAAAGTTAAAGGTAAAAATCAAACATTAGCAATCAACACTATTATAATACAACCCACAATCATGAGCACTTATTAGGTGACGAGTGAGAATAATCAAACAAAGAAATAGTAAAAATGTTAACAATGGTGTAAAACAAAAATAAGTAAATATGAAAAATGTGTTAAAAAAATGTGTAACATAAAAAAAAAAAGGAACTGAGTGCTCAGAATGGTTAGCATTGGTGGCCATCTCCCCCATGACTAAGTTGGAAGGAGGAGATCCAAAATAATGAGTAGGGTTATCCATTAATAGAGGTAGTGTTAGTACTGGCTGTTTTAGGCTTATGGAAGGGTTTGGTTTGCTAGATGTTGACTAATAATTTTCTACCCAAGCTCTCACATTTATAGATCATCATGGCCCCTGAAGGAAAAGTTTCATGAACCATATAAGGTCTTTCCCACAGTGTTTGAAATTTAGTTCCTTACGACACACGTGTGGGATTCCAATATAGAACCTTATCTCCTAGTTGGTATATGACTTTCCTAATCCTTAGGTCATGACATTGCTTATTGAAGTCCTTTTGTAGTTCGTTGGATGATAGGGTGGCTAATAGATTTTTTTCTAGCAAGTTAAGGTTCATTAATTGTTCTTTTTGTGCTAGATTGAGGTCAAGGTTAAGGTCACACATTGTAGATAGTGTATGGAGCTCAACTTGGTTAGGAAGCATTGGAAGTTTATTGTACACTAACTCATAGGGAGAATAGCCTATAGGGAGTTTCCATGTGGAGTGGTATGCCCAAAGAGCATCATTCAGTTTGGTGCTTCAGTCTCGCCTATATTTGCTGATAGTTCATGTTAATATTTTTGTAATCTCCTTATTGGTGACTTTAGCTTGACCATTTGCTTGAGGACGATATGGTGTAGTCAGTTTATGCTCAACTCCTAAGCATTACATCAATTTTGGAAAAGTTACACCTATAAAATGTGTACCATTATCAGAAATGAGTGCACGAGGCATGCCAAACCTATTTACAATTTGTTGAAAAAATCATGCAGCGATAGATGATGTATAGTCTGTAATAGTGGCTACTTCTACACACTTTGTAAAATAGTCAACAAAAACAAAAATGTAGGCTTTTCCATTGGACATTGGTGCAATAGGCCCCATAAAATCAATGCCCCATATGTCTAAGAGTTCTAAGGGTTGAATCCATTGTTGTGGACCCTCCATTCTAGTTGTCATTCCCCCATCATGTTGGCAGAGCGCACAAGATTGGACGAAATGATGAGCATCCCAGAAAAATGTAGGCCAATAATATCTTGCATGCAAGATTTTAATGGTTGTTCATCTCCTAGCATAATGACCCCTACAAGGGCCCTCATGAGCATCTTGGAGAACTCACAATTGATGTACATTAGGAACACACCATCAGACCAAGCCATCAGAACATACCTTATAAAGGTGTTCATTGATTTCCATAAAATATTTGGCTCAGTGAAGAAATTTTTGTTTCTTTTTAACGTCTAGCCCTTGTGGTGTTTCTTGTATAAGTAGATAAGTAAGAATGCTACTATACCAATTTGTATCAGTGGGTAAGTGATTCTTTATCACACCTGCAAAGAGGAATTCATTAGGGAAATGGTCAGAAATTGGACATTCACCCTCTGTGTTATCCCATCGTAACTGAGATAAATGATTAGTGACAACATTCTCAATGCCCTTACGATCGATCATCATAAGATCAAACTCTTCTAAGATCACGAGCCATCATATGATGCGAGGGCTTACCATTGGTTTATTCATTAGGAACCATATTGCACTATGATCTGTATGTACAAATATCTTATGGCACCATATCCATTAACTCTTTTTCTATTGTGATGTAGTTGAGCTGTGCACCAGCAATACTTCGACTTGCACAGTGAATGTAATAGGGTTGTTTATGGACATCTAACTATGTAAGTATGGATCCTAAAGCAAAGTTGGATGTCTCAATCATTATGTGGAATGGTCTCGACTAGTTAGGAGCTTGTAGAATAGGTGTTTCTATGAGCTTCTATTTCAAGGTTTGGAAAGCTAGCTTGCAGTCCCTGGTCCATTCAAAGGGTACATCCTTTTTTGTTAATTCTACCAATGGTTTTGCAACCTTTGAAAATTTCTCAATGAAGTGTCTATAATAGCCAGTATGTCTAAGGAATGATGGGATATCTTTTACAATTTCAGGTTGACAAGTGATTCCTTGGATGACTTTAATCTTTTTAGGATCTACCTCTATCCCTGTTTGCAAAATCTTATGCCCTAACACAATGCCTTCTTGGACCATTAAATGGATTTTTTGCCAATTGAGACTTAAGTTGGTTTCTACACATCATTTCAATACTTGCTCTAACCAGTGTAATGCTTGATCAAAGTCCACTCTATAGGTGGAGAAATCATCCATAAATACCTCCACACCATTTCCTATTTGATGCTGGAATATAATTAGAACTAGGTGTTGAAATGTTGTTGGGGCATTATACAAGCCAAACTGCATCTATCTATATGCAAATGTCTCCCAAGGACTTGTGAATGTAGTTTTAGATAGGTCTTTTGGTGCTATTTAAATCTGATTGTATCCATTATAACCATCTAGAAAACTATAGTAGCAATGCCTTGCAATGGTATTTAAGACTTGGTTGATGAATGGCAATGGAAAATGGTCTTTAAATGTTGTCATGTTTAGCAGCCTAAAGTCTATACACACCCTTCATTTGCCTCCATTTTGGGAACAATGAATAAATGACTAACCCATTCATTATCAGCAATGAGGTAGAGGAACCCAACTTTTAGAAGTTGTTCAATTTCTTCCTTAACCACTTGCTTAAGCTTTGGGTTTAGTAACCTTTGCAATTTTTGTTAAGGCTTCATGGAGGGGTCAGTGTAAACTCTATGTTGGCATATCCTAGGATCTATTCTGGTTAATTCAGGATATGACCAAGAAAAGGCTTCTGAACAATTATTTACCATTTTCAGAAATTTTTCTTTTTGTTGAGGAGTGAGCTTAGCATTAATAATTACCAATTTTTCATTCTTGCGAAATGTATACTCCATACCAGTGGGAAATAGTTTTAAATCAAGGGGCTCTTTCTTGAACTTGTTAGGGCTTTCTAGCTTCCCCTAGTTGATATTTTTGATGTTAGGACTTGGAAGTTGACGATGGACTTGCTCTAATGTGTCTATGCTATCAATGTAGGTGCAAGTCAAGCTCTTAGTTGGTTCCATGCATATTGTTGAATTTCTCTCTTGGTCAACTATCAGCCACTGGGTGCCTTCCTATCTTGTGGCTACTACATACAAGCATCTTTGTATGTTAGTTACTTGTGCACATTAATTGCATGCAGGAAATGTTAAACGTTGTACAAACTAGGACTTCTACATGCAATTACACCCTGTGTCACTATATGTGATGCATGGAACTTTCTTCTTCTCAATATTTTCAAATATATTTTCTTTTGATATTTCTAGGAAAAGATCATGTATTCCTAGGTACACATCAATTATGCTTAGCCACGCTCTTCCCATAATGATTGGGAAATTCCCCTTATAGTTATTGACTTGAATCACTAAGAAATCAACTGGATACGACCATCAATAAATAGTGGTGACAATGTCCTCCACTAGTCCTAATGGGACAATGATGGACTGGTTGGCCAACTCTAAACGAATCTTACCCTTTTTTAATGGAGGTAGGTTCTAGGCTTTGTACATTTCTTAAGAAATTAAGTTCACACCAGAACCTAAATCCAAAAGAGCTTTGCAAGGTTCATTTCCTGTGATCTGTAAATAAATAAGAGGACTTCTACGATTAGAGAATTTTCAAGGAAGATGGCCAGCTATAATATAATTGGTAATGGCATGAGTCAACATGACCATGTGTGTTAAGTGTGGTCTTTAGTTTGAAGGAAGCTTCAAAGATTTGAATGATGGTGAGGCCTTGGGAGAATCAGCTAATTATTATTGTAAGGACTTAGTTGGATTGTTGGTTCTAAAGAAAGGTCTCTTCTTTGTGCAGTTGTCTAAACCAACAGTAGGTTGAGGGTTAATAGCCCTTGTAGCATTACGTTGCTATAGTTAGACAGGGAGCTCACCCTGCATAGTTGGAGCAGGTGGTAATGGTGCTAGGGGTGGAAGAGGTGTAGTTAGATGAGAAGAATAGTACATTTGTGGAACATATCTCATAGGAGAATGAGTTCTATAGTACTCATGGGTTGGGTAGTGAGGCTAAGGAGTGACATGACTAGTGGAGTCACGTGGAGAGATTGGTTGCTGCATGTAGTATCCGTACGAGTAAAGTTGATGGTAAGGGTATTGTTGACGTGGTGGTGGAATTCCCCATGATTATGGGTGTTGCCACTATTGACACTATTCATTTTGTTATGGTGGAATTCCACTTGGATAATACATCAAGGGTTGGTGGAACTGCCTTCAGTTACCTTGAGGATAAGGTAGCCTTCAAGGTGTTTGCCATCTATTTAATCATGGGTTTAGTGCATACACCCCAGACTCTTGCAGATGTGACACTACTGGGTAACATCCCTTAGGATGGTGGTATTGGGATATCTCCCATTAGCTATCATTGTCTATGTCTAAATCCACAACCTCTTCAATGATGGAAACTTTGCCCTTACCCTTGTTTCATGCATATTTAGTTTCATTCTTTTTTCTCCTCTCCTAGTCACTACTTTGCTCTCTAGACTCCTCTACTATTTTTAGAACAGTTTGAAATTTATCATCTAGGGAGTTCCACATTTGATCTATCTTTGCCGATACTTCTGATGCAAACTTCTGAATGGGCAAAGTTTTCCTATTCACCATTTCTTCAAGTGGTGACTCTTCTTCATCTTTACAAAATCTAACTTCGAAGGATCTTTGTTGTATTTCTCTACACTTTCTATTTTCTTTAACTCACCTTTTTTTTGGCAACTTTCTCCAACAATCTTTGTACTTGATGGGCTCTAAGCTTGGATAGTCTTCCTTGGGAATAAGTCCCAAGGGTTCTTTGCATTTCGTACTTGATGGTGTAGTTATTTCCTTTGTGAGTAACCATGGCCAGGGCAACGATGTAATAATGCATAATATCAGCCCATGGTAGCATCCAAGTGTTCGTGTTCTCCTTGTTTCCATCCTTGGATTTGCTTACACAGGTTGGAGAGTCTGGAGTACGTTTGATACTTATCATTGAATAGCTCTAACATGGTACTCCATTGATGAATGGATTCTAGTTGTAGGAACCAGTACCAACTTTCTGCTTCCTTGATCAGTGTTCATAAAAAAAACTTGAGTTTTTTCCACTTATTTTCTATATTTTGCAAGGAACATGCGTCATAGAATGCTTGTAGATGATTTTGAGGATCAGCGTTGTATCCCCCTTCAAATCATGGGATATTTTTCATGTCTAATCTTTTGATCCTACTATCTTTTTGGTGCCTTGTTGGGTTCCTAACAACCTTAGTTATATCTAGCATACTTTGGTTAGCAAGTAGCGGTTCATCATGATCGTATTGTCTATGGCATCTATGGTGCTTATGCTATTCCCTCCTCTCACTCCTCTCATGATGTTTTTCTCTAGAGTTCCCTCATCTTCTTTCTCAACTATTTTGTCTATGATCCCTATTTTGCCTACCATTATCCTCAAGGTCCTTTCCTTTGCGACTATGTCTAGATCTTGAAGGAGAGGGGGAAGGAGATGATGAAGGTGAAGAGGAAGGAGAATTGGCACCATGATAGTGCCTACTACCTTCTCTTCGGTGGTCATGGCCTCGGTCATGGTTACAATCAGAATGTCCATCTTTGTCATGCGTTTGTATTCCTTTTTCAGATCCTTTTTGTCTGTTGGTACCAGAATATGGGTTATGGATAGTTGAGTGAGGATTCTAATACACAACCCATTGACTGAAGTTAATGGGAGGAACATCATTTTTTGGAAAACCTCCTGAGGCAGGCTCACCACCCTCATTTTTAGTCAAGACATATGAAACGTCTTGAGACCACTTTCCCTTCATAGATTTATAATGTCTCTCTTGTTGTAGGTCCCTTTGATGCTATGCCTCTGTGGATTGATAATCTTTCAAATCTTGTTCATGCACAACATACTCTGATTATAAGTGATGCATACCAATTTGTGTGAGACCACGAAGAAGCATGCTTGGGATTGAGCCATCGAGAGGTAACACTATGTTACCTTCTAAATCACACCAACATAGTTGTTCATCCTGGTGGACGATAAAGGTAAAGTCGTGTACATACTCATCAGTATGAATGTATACCAAGCAAAACTATTGGGGTACTAGCAAATTATCTTGTACACTCCATCTCTGATTGTTCATTGTGTCAGACCTAGGTGGTGAAGCACTCTCATAAGAATAAGGAGACATGATTAACTATTTAGTGTGCAATACTCTTCTCATTTTAGTGATTTTGGGGTTACTAACCCTAAGGATTCATTCCAACAATGGAAGATTCCTAAGTTCTAATTAGCGCACAAACAAAAAAGTCCCTGACAATGGCACCAATGATGAGTGGCGAGGTACCCCCTATGCCCAACCATACGAATACGAGTGTTCACGTACAATCCAGTCAAATTCCAAGGACTAAGTGCTTATGCACCTTCATAGAACAAGGATGGGTTAGTGATCGTTGTCTTCCCAAGCTTACTTGTATGGCATGATTGTATGGTTAAGTAAACTTGAGGTATGTGATTTTTATGGTTTTTATGTTTTATGTTCCTGATGCTTAAAATAGAGAAATGAAATAATTAACTAACTAATTTAATTTAACTAAAAAAATATGCTTTAACTAGTCCTAACACCAGCATCCATTCCCACTCTTCGTACACATCTTGAACTACTACAACACTACTGGGATTACCAAACACTAATTGTTACTGGGTTACCAAGTGTTCCACATATGCTCAAAGTGGTCGTACTAAGTGTGCTTACTTGTGAAAATTAAAAAATAAGTAAAAATTTCCAATTAACTATGAAAGCATTAAATAACTATAAATAACATTAAATGTAATAAATAAGCTATTCTAAATGTTGCAAGGTTTATCACAAAGTGCATCTTTATTTCTGGACACAAGGTGTGCTTAGGTACACAATGCTTGAATAAAGATCCATTCACTTTATGACTCCTACTATGGACACTCAAGAATAATTTTAACTTTGGAAAGGGAAAACTACAAGAATTTAGGTAAGGGAATAAGAAAACTAACTATCTAATTGCCAAACCAAGTGCACCCACCTCTTATTTATAGGCGATGAGACAGGTTTCGATATCGAGTGTCTAATATTGCTTTGTAGGCTCTAATATCACAAATCTGATATCATGGATGCGATATCATGGTCTCGATATCGTGGCTCATCAGCTACTTCACTAGACCTTTGATATTTATCCTTAAACATCTTGGGAAATTTCTCCTTCAAGCATAGTACACTTGTATGAAGTTCAACTTGTACATCATCATGGTGAGTAGCAAAAATTGTCATAGTAACACAACTAAAACCTATTTCATCATGTTTCTTAATATTTTCCCTCTCTTCTAGAAGGATTAAAGAAGCATTAAGTGAGCTTTACTACCTCACTTTTTCATCTGTCATGGAAGCAAACTCATGGATTCCATTAGGTCTAACTACATTCCACATATTTCTTGCTTCATCAAACTAAGCACCATTGTTAAAATTGTAGGGTCTACTAATAATTACATCAACATAATATATTAAAAGCACATCACACTACACAAAATCATGAAAACCTTTAATTTTAAATTTTAAAGTACATTATTCCCTTACTTCATGAGAAAAATATCTAAATAGTTAATGCACTTTATAGAATCTAGGATAAGGATCAGTTATCAACCCTAATTTAGCAAATATCCTGGAAGAAATGATATTTTCTTCAGATTCTCCATTAATCAAACCATGAATCCATTCCCCACTAAGTAAACATCTAGTTCTAATTCGAAGTAACAATTTCCTATTAGATTGATCTCCTCTATTTACTTTTCACATGAATGAATAAGAATTTAATTAAGAAAAATCCTCAATTTTTTGAGCATTGGGATATCCTCTCTAAAGACATTGTCTTGATGTCTCTTGTACCTCCATGGTTTGAACATCTTTTCCCTTGACTGCCTTATGAAGTAAACATTCTCATTACTTATGTCCTCATTCTCCACACGTGAAGCATTGGAATTTTGATGATCTACTATCTTGACCCTTGCCTCTCTTGCCTTGGTCCTTCTTGGCCTTAGCCTTCTCATTGCATCTTTAAGTTTTCTTGTCCTAGCTACCATCCTTGTCTTCATATTTGTACTTAGATCCCTTTTTGGATATGGATCTCTTCTTCTTTAATTAGTAATTTGATTTGCATTTGTTTTTGAATCCACTTAATTTCTTCTCAACCTTGAGTGCTAAATCATAAGCCTCATCAAGAGTTTGTGGCTCATAAAAGGAAAACTCCTACTAATATTCCATTTTAATATCTCATAAAAATATTAAATCCTATTCATACTCCTCTTAGTTTACCTTAGGTTGATGGAATGGATCACAAAATTCAATGTAGAATTCTTTGACATCCTTGTCACCTTGCCTTAGGAATTTTAACTTCATAATAGTCTCTTGTCTCTAATAAGACTACTTAAATTTTCTTTTCAACCTATATTTCATTAGATTTAAATCTTTGATAGGTTGATTGTTTCATGTTTCATAACCCTAGGACTCCTTTTCCCACTTAGTAGAAGTCATACCTTTTAATATGGATTCAACAAGAAGTACCCTCAAGTTATTTGGTACCTCTTCAAATTGGAAATGATTATCAAGTACCTTAAGCTAACTCACAAAATCATTGGTACCATCTACATCATTTAATGTCTTCAATTCCATATATGAAAGTCTTGTAGTATTTCTAAATGCTCTAGCAAGCCTTGCCTCATCTTCCTCATCAAGATTTCCTAGAGAAGAAGTATTTACCACTGTTGAACTTCTTTGAATTCTTATTTGAGGAATAGAATTCCCTCCCATTGGAATCCTTGACTGATGGGTTCCTACATTTCCATATTTGGATAGTCCTTCCTCATCATTTGCTCCATCTCCGTATGATTGTGAAACTTCTTCATCTGAACATGCATGCTCATCACCTCCACGTGTTTGGATATGGCTATGACTGACATTCCTTTCTACCTTTACACTAATTTTATCTAATTTAGAAACCATCATTTGGAAGATAGACTTCATGCTTTCGATTTCTCTATTCAGTGCCTACACCTATTTCTTTTTGGATGCCATCTAAACTAGACAAAATCCTCAACTACTTCCAAGCAATAATAAACACAAGTCTCATCAACACAAAACTTAACACAAATATTTGATACTAATAATACTAGAGTACGTTCACTCTACTAATTAATCACCTTCAAATATTAAATTCAAATATAATGAAAAAAAATTAATTTTATAGAAAACAAGGAAAACTAGCTATCTTCAATTAATCAATTAGAAGATTACAATAGGATTTCCAAAATCCAAAACTTCCAAAACATTTTACACTCAAATGATATTGTAGAGCAAGGGGCTTTACAACTATACAATGGCTATTGTTAATGCAAAACACAACCAGTAAAAATATTCTTCCATATCCCAAGAATGAAATCTTAACTTACAAGTAAGACTAAAATACATAGGTCTGAAAAATAGACCTTGGAGTTGCAACCTCTATGCACTCACTCAATGTGAACTTCCACACCTTACCCAAGCACTCACCAACTCAAGAGCTCTCATTGAGAAAGCTCATCTCATAGCTCTCTCTCTCTCTCTCTCATGGTATCAACAATTATTAATTACATAAATATTTATGAATAATTGAAAGATAAGAAACCTAGAAACCTTTCTTCAACTTAACTTAAGGTTCTTCTATTGTTTTAATGATATTCTCACTTTCTCTCTATTGATTCCATCCTTTTTCAACTTACCTAGGCTATTTCTTGAATTGGGATGGATGATTTTGGAAGTTTTCATAGTCGTACGAGTTCTCTCTAGCCTTGAGAAGATGTCTCATATCAAAACTAGCTTTCATGGAAGATGTCTCTTGTGTGGGAAAGATGTCTCCTTCTAGGAAAAGATTTCTCATTATGTAGATGATGTCTTAGGCAACATGTCTTGTTTGTAGCAAGATGTCTTCCCGAAGAAGACAACACCCTCGATAAGATGTCTTCTGTCATCCCAAGCCTTAGCCAACATGTCTTCTTGCCCTCCAAGATATCTTCAACAAGCCTGAAACCTATAAAAACAAATGTATGGAAGGAGCAAAGGGAATTGAAATAGGTGTCTCTATACCAACTTTCAACTATTAGAATATTTTTGAAAGTAAAACCACTTAAAGTGTTTTCAAAAGTAAAATTGCTACACCTATGACAACCCTTATCCAAAGGAGGGTTGTTAAGGTGTCCTTTTAAATCATTAAAAACTTAAATTTTAAAAAAGAAATATCATGAGTACATACTTACTATTGAAAATATAAAAAAGGATCATTTCATGAAAATATGTAGTGTAATGGTTGATGAGACGCGACATGCATAGCACTGCAATATCGCGTACGCGATATCGCATCCCCTGCGATATCGCGTACGCAATATCACGGTCCGCTGCCATATCTATAAATAAGAGGTGGCACTCCCTTCATTTCCCAATCCTAGCTAGAAGTAGCGAAGCTCTGGCAGTTTGAACACTCCAGAGTTAGATTAATTTCCCATGTGCCCATAGTAGGAGTCCTAGAGTGAAAGGCTCTTTATTCGAGCAACTTTGTGACCTGAACACAAGTTGTGTACGGCAATAAAGACGAACTTGATTGGATAAACCTTGCAGTACATGGTTTTATTTATTGTTATTTATTGCTTTCCTAGTGCGCACGAGTATGACTTGATTACGAGCATCTACGGATGTGTACGGCTAATTAAGGAATTGGCTGCTCGTCACAACGCGTGAGTATGACTTGATTACAAGCATTGTGACTGCTTGGTAACCCAGTAGCCTATTCCAGGATCTGCGCTTGGTAATCCCAGTGGTAGTCCAATGTGTACG
>MNCI01019442.1:530768-552913 GCA_015680685.1 Gnetum montanum | reverse complement strand
TCATGGATGGAACTAGTGTGGTATCTAGATTGTTAAGCATTGATTTTAGGTCATTGTCTTCCCCATTGGACTAGTGGTAGCTTTATTACATATGGTTTAGTCCAAAGTGAGGCATATGATTATTGATGTTATGTAGCTAAGGCTAAGTTATGTAAAATTATGAAAATTAATTATTTAATCTAATTAATAATAAGAAGATAAATCCTAAACTATCATAAGGATGATGAGTATTTGTTACTAGCTTGTTGTACATGTCCTAAACTCACATATCCACTACTAGGATTACCAAGCATTATAATATTAGGCGAACCAAGCAATAATGCTACTGAGATTACCAAGTGAATATGTGTTTACATTCAAAATTGGTCATCCTCATTCCGCCTATTAATTAACATGCATGAAAATGTAAATGTTAACTAAGTATATATAAAATAAATTGCATTGAAAGTATATGTATTCTAAGTAAAAGTTCTACAATGAATAGGAATCAATCTCAATCTTATTATTGTTCAAGGAATGTGTTTAGGTACAATGCCACTCAAATCAAATGTCATACAACTAACTCAAATCCATATTGGGGGCACTAATTAACTATTTTATAGGATTATAGAATAAAATTGCAAGAGTCTAGCTATACTATTGACCAAATAATGCCAAATAATGGTGGGTGCTCACATATTTATAGGAAAATATAAGCATTAGATCGATAGGAATGTGTTAATGCATTTAGTTGCATAGACAAGGATGTGTCAACAAGGCTAGATCAATGAAGATGAGTCAACACAGTTGCAATATTGCATCTACAATATAGCAAAGGCTATATAGCATTTACGATGTAGTAGCCAACTGAGACACATTGATAGGGATGCTACAAAGTAGACATGATGTAGCATCTACAATATAGAAAATGTGATATAGTATCTATGATGTAGTAGCCAATGAAGACACACTGACAGTGATGCTACAACATTAATGTGATGTAGCATCTATGATATAGCATCAATGATATAACATCTACAATATCTCAGCCAACTAATATAGTTGATAAAATGATGCTGCATGATGTTCCCATGACTCAGCTATCTAACATATCAAGTCTCATCATATCGTCATGACTAACTAAAAACTCATCATTAAGTTATATATAAATGAATGAAGTTTCATTACAAAAATTGTGGAGTAATTAAGACTAGATGGGCTATCATTAGAAAATTAGAGTTTTGCATTACAAAATTTTATTCAATTGGATGTATTACAAAATGACAAAAAGACTAGAAATTTACAGAATTGCAGAGGTATTAAAAGATCCACCAAAGATGAATCTTTTTGTTGTCACTAGTAGTGAAAATTTTTTTAACCTTGGTTAATATGTTGATGCTTTTATTTTGTGCAGAACATTCTTGAAGGATGGACTAAAATTTCATTTCATCATCCCATGGATTCAACAAACATGTGATGTTTAAGCTTTAATCCTTGTATATGCTATTTTTCCATGGGCATATCCTCCTCTATCCTCCTCTTAGTCTCTTTTCTTTATCTTGGGAAAGACCTTGAACCTTAGGCATTCTTTTCAGCATCATCTACAATCACCAAAGGATCAACATTACTTTTGGTAAATTTTCCTTAATAAGTAATCTTTTTTAGATCCCTGGTTATCTTGAAATTCAAAAACAATTAGCATTTAAGATTAAGGTAATTATGAAATAATATTCCCAAGGCTATGAGGTAACCAAAATTATCAATTTGTTTAAGTCATTTTGATTATTTTCCCATAATGTTTAAAAATGGGATGTTAGAAAAAATTTTCAAAATTTAAATCCTTAGCCCCCACAATAAAGGAGCTTAACTTTGAAAGCTAACAAGTTTTTGAATAACTAAAATCAAAGGTCTAGTTTACAAAATTAGCAAGAAAGATTGAATGGGAAGGATAGTCAATCTAAAAGTAGTTAAAATTAATCGAAATTGATGAGAAGTAGTTCCATAGTTATGCATAAAGTTAAAGAATTTTTCTATGAGGTCCTGAAAGATGTGATGTTCTAGTTCAAAGCCATGATTAATAAAAAAAGGTATGCAAGTGAGTCGTCCCCAAACTAGGCTCCTACAATAATGCCCTTGCATAACCACCTCTATAGATGTTCATGGACATCTTAGAATTTATATGTAAATCATGCCTTTGTTTGAAACAACACAAAACCACCTTTAGGATCCTTCACTATACTATACAAAACCATTAGGATCATGATTGCATGTTGCAGTGGGGTGAAAAATGGGATGATAAGGGATTGTAGAAATTGGGACATGAAGTACCTTAGCATTTCCACAATAGGTTCTTGTGTCAATTATGATTAAGATGATCATCATACCTATCCATCCAAGTTTCATAGCAAGTCCATACCATTAAAAGTGGCCTTGCATTGATGTGTTTCTTCTTGTCTATCATCATGAATCCACAACAACCATAGAGAATGAGCATAACTTGAAAAGAAAGGAAAAGAAAAGGAAGGAAGGAAGGGCCTTAGTTAGAGGGATGTCTTCGGGCATGGGTAACATGTCTTTCTAACCCCTTAACCAATGCTTGTAGCCCATTATTATGTCCAAGGGTATGCTTTGAATCCCCATCGTTTTTTTCTTTTTCTTCTTCTTTTTATTTGTGTTTCTTTTCTTCTCTCTCTTTTTTTTTTCTTTTTTTTCCCATGGGAATCACACCATGCAAAAACATGCTTTCCTATTTATTGGTCAATGATTAGAGTGATGATATGTTTCATGAGGAGTCATAGGCCCCAAGAAGGATGTCATGAAGAGAACCCAACAAATCTCGTTGAGGTCACACCCTTTTTCATTTTCACTTGATATTTCCCCCTTTCTTCAAGGCACAATGATCATTAGTTACTTTTGTTTCATGTAGTAAGAACCAAATTACTTTCATGATAAATACATCTTATTTATAGAACTAGAGGGATGGATGATGTGGGCTCAGTGCTTTACACAATTATTTACTCAATCATCTTGATAGCATAGGACAAAGATCCAACACATAACATTGACTTCTACATCATGACTGGAAGCATCATTATTAACAAAAACAAGGTAGAAATCCATAAAATATAAAGGAAATAACTCAATAAAAGAGAAAACTATTAAGAAAAGAAAAATAATAAGAAATGGAAAACATATTAAGAATTAAAAAATTTTGAAGAAATAGGAAAATGATAAAAAATTGTTAAAAAAGTGAAAATATACTTATTATTTCTTGATTCAAGATGGGGCATCTCCCCCACAGCTAAACTCATGGGAAAGAATTTAGAAAATAGACTACACATTCCATTAGTTACACATCACAAGTTTTTCCTTTATCATTTTTACTGATTTAAGTTTTTGCATGTTAGAAAATTTAACATTGATGATAATTAGGTTCCAATCATTTGGAGACATATATCCATTTGGACTTGAAGATGTTTCATTTTTTATAGGGTCTAGATATGTTTTCTTTTTGAGTTTTTTATTTTAGTTCTTGAATCTCCTTGTTTAACATCTTCTTTTGGTGTATATTCAAAGTGTAAGATGCCCTTCTCTAAGTTCCTAGTTTGGTTCATTTTTTGATGACTAGAACTAATAAGTGGGTTGGATGTTTTCATACATCTTTTTAGTTATTTTGTATCCTCATTCTTAATTGGACATCTTTTGGTTTAGTTGCTATTGCATAGACTTGGTTTTTCACACATACTTGCTTGTCAAGATTTTTGCAAGTTAGTATAGAGATCGTATTAACAATTTGAACTTTTGACCCATAATTGCATCATTTATCATTATTAATAATGCATGGAATTTTTTGTCTCTCCATAGTGATATGTTCATCTTTTATGTTTTGTGTTAGAGTGGTAATTGTTGTTTGCTTTTACATAGGATTAGGATACATTATTTTTGTGAGGAAGGGGGTTGCACTAGATTGTCCTTGTGCTAAATTTGATGAATTAGTAGGTCTACTATTTTTATTCACATGTATCAAAACTATCTTAAAGAAAGATCATTTTCAAGACTTTTATTAAGATCTACTAACATTATCATTCACTTTTGATGAGCGACAAGGTACCCCTACACCCATCCATATGAATCACTAAGGCATTCACACATGATCTGGTCAAATTCCGTGGACCTATAGTTAGTCAGTGCGCTAATTCTCTAGGAATTGAAATGGGCATTGAGAATGTTTGTTGTATTTCAAACTACACTTGTGAAGTTCAAGGATATGATTTAAGTGTAATCAAGGCACATGATTTTTATCATGTTATGTTTTATAAATTTAATCGCCTACAACAAGAATGAAAAGTAAAGTAATTTAAGATCTAATTCATCTACTACATAGCTAGCCTAACACAAGTACCTATTTCCAATTTTTAGACACATCCTTAACACCTATAGTGCTGCTGGGTTACCAAATGTTAGGTGTTTCTAGGTGACCAAGTGCTACATGTATGCTTGAGGTGGTTGTGCTTGTGTTTATTAACAATCCAAAATTAATTGCTTAATTAAAGTGCATTAATGTGAAGTGCATGAAAATAAAGTACAGGAATATTAAATGCATCAAAGAAACATTAATCTATTATCAGTGCTACAAGGATGACCAAAGGGTTCATTTTTATTTCTGTCATACTACTATGCTCAAGGACATTAATGCTTGAATAAAGATCCATACACACTCAAACTCCTACTGCGAACACTTCGAAAATATTCTAACTATGGAGAAAACAAACTATAACAGCTTTGCTATGCTATGAGAAAAACTAATGAAAAACTATATAAAAAACTATATCAATTGTGAGCCCAAGCACTATATTTATAGGCTGACATATACCCCATGATATTGGATATTCAACATCGTGTCTTGGGCTTTGATATTGGGTATTTGATATCAGATATTTGATGTCAGAGCTAGTCAAAACATAATTCATCATACCCCCATGACTGAATAAAAACTTGTCCTTGAGTAAAGAAGAGGAGGAACAAGTTCCTTACAAAATATTAGGAAGGTATGGGATTATTTACTGACATACAAACTAACTCAAATAGAATAATAGACTTGTAAGTGATCAAATGTATGAATTATAGTCTTTTACAAAATTGGGTGTTCATGACAAGATAAGAGAACATCCTAGACAAAATTGACACCCATCCCTCTAGCAACTAAAGAGTGAGGAAGAAGATTCAACGATCATGAAGAGTCCTCATCACATGGTGCTACCATTGCTGCTTCCTTTGTGAGGACAATCCCACTTCTAGTTTGCACATTCCATCCATGCTTCCCACTACAATCACAACAAAATCATGGATTAGTGTGTAAAGAATAACATATAGCTTTGAACTACCTAGTCTCGTCAGTGGTTACACTTGGCTAGGTTGTGATTGTAATGAATGGATTTAGTTAATAGTGTTAGTGGGAAAGTTGATAAATAGGGTAAAATGGATAAGTAGCCCATTAAATTTGAAAAGTTCAAATGTGAGGAACTACTTGAAGAGGGTTTAAGAATTTACAATAGTAACTATAAAAGGTTTCATTGAAAAACATTATGAAGATGCACATAATTGGATGTCATTGATGAGTTAAACAAAAGAATTTGATTGTAAGAGTGTCTAAGGATAAAGAACTTAACTAACCCAATCAAAAGATATGCAAGTGGGTTCTTTCCAAAGTAGGCACAAGCCTTTTATTATCCTTGCATAACTTCAAACCAAGGAGTACATGGGCCCCATGGATGATTAATGGTTATGGAAGGTTAAGTACAAAAACCTAGAAGAAACTACCTAAGAATTTTGGCATATCAAACTAGGACATTGAACATGAACATGAAATCAGCAATGAGGTGAAGCATGGAAAGCATAGATGGATGATAGAGAGTGATGTGGAGTTCTTGATTAAGGTCACATAAAGTCCCTTGTGAATTTTATGGTTAAATGACTTGATAAGATCCATCCTTGGTCAAGACCAAAACCAATGACATTTAGTGACTTCGCATCATCATTCTAAGACTAGTCCACCCTTTTGAGACACAAGAGTGCTTCCATAGAACAACTACCATTCCTTATTAGAGAAGAAAAGATAAGTAGGAAGTGATGAAGGGCCTTAGTTAGAAGGGACCTTTAAGCATAAGTAACATGTCTTTCTAGTCCCAAATAGTGCTCGTAGCTCATTTATTTTGTCTAAGGGGTGTGCTTTGAATTCCCATCATTTTTTTTAAAAAATGGGAGTCACACCATGCAAAGACTTATTTTTTTATTATGTCTAAGGGGTTTACTTTGAATTCCCATCATTTTTTTGTTGAAAACCACACCATGCAAAGACTTATTCAACTTCTTTTTATTAGTTGACATGGAATGGTAAGAAATCCATGAAAACACACATGTCTCCAAACAAGTAGAAAGGCATAAAGAATACAAAATTCCCTTGAAGTCACACCCTATTCAAACCTTTGAATTCTTTCCAATTTTGGAAACTACTAAAGTCACAAATTTTTTATAGTTTTATTAATGAAAAATGGACTACATATTTCCAAAATAAGGAAAACCATAGAGTTTTTGGATGGGTGGATGTTATGGACTCATTCACTATTACAAGAAAAGAAATCATGTCCTTGTTATCAGTAATAAAATTCAAAGGCAAAATCCAAACACCAATAATCAAATAACAAAATAGTACATACCACCATCAAGCAACAAATTACCATGGTGCCTGGCACTTATTAACAAAATGTTAGAAAATCACCCCAGAATAAAAGAAAATATAAAAAAAGTGTAAAATATTTGAGAAATATCATATGTACTAACGATGTTGTAAAACAAAGATTAGAAAAGATTAATAACATGAAAACAAGAAGATGTAAAATAAAGAATGTGTAAAACAAAAATGTGTAAAAAGAGAAAGGTGAAAAACTAAGGAGCCAGTTATATAGTTAGTGTGGATGGCCATCTCCCCCACAATTGAGTTGAAAGGAGGAGATTTGAAATATGGAGCATGGTTGTTGATCTAATGAAGCATTTGTTATATTTGCTGGCTTATGCTCATGGAAAGGTTTGACTTATTGTATGTTGACTAGCTATTTCTTGTTTGGGCTTTCAACTTTATAGATCATCATGGCCCCAAAAGGAAAAGTTTCATAAATTATAAGGTCCTTCCCACAATGTTTAGAACTTGGTTCATTGAGGTACATGTATGGGATTTTAGTATAGAACCTTATCTCCCTGTTGAAATTTGAGTTTTCTAATTTTAAGGTCATGGTGATTTTTGTTGAATGCCTTGTTCAACTTGTTAGATGATAGGGCCACTAATTAGTTTCCATCTAGCAAGTTGAGATTCATAAATCTTTCTTTTTGTGCTAAACTTAGGTCAAGGTCGAGGTCATAGGCTATTGAAAGTGTACGGAGCTCAGATTGAATAGGAAGTTTTGGTAATTTTCCGTACACAAGCTCATAGGAAGTTTCCATGTTGAGCTGTAGGCCCAATGGACATTGTTTAGTTTCATGTTATAGTCTTTTCTATATTTGCTGATAGTTCTTGTTAGAATCCTTGTGATTTTCCTATTGGTAACCTTAGTTTGACCATTGACTTGGGGATGGTAGGGTGTTGTGTGTTTATGTTCAACCCCCACGTGTTGCATGAGCTTTCAAAAGGTAGTGCCTATAAAGTGAGTTCCATTATTAGAAATTAATGCATGTGACATACCAAACTTGTTTACAACATTTTTTTGTAAAAATCTAATAGTAGTAGAAGATGTACAGTTGGTGATGGCTGCTACTTCTACCCATTTCGTACAATAGTCAACAATGACTATGATGTATGTCTTTCCATTTTACATGGGTGTGTGGGACCCATGAAATCAATGCCCTAGATGTCAAAGGGCTCCAATGGTTAAATCCACTGTTGAGGTCCCTCCATTTGAGCAGTCATTCCACTATCTCATTGGTAGTGTTTAGAAGAGTGGACATATTGATGAGCATCCCAAAAAATTATTGGCTAGTAGTACCCTACCATTAAGATTTTAATGGCTATGCATCTCCCAACATAGGAGCCTTCGTAAGGACCTTCATTAGCATCTTGGAGAACACGTAGTTGATTAGCATCAGGGACACACCAACAAAATAGGCCATTAACACACACCTTGTAGAGGTGTCCATTGATCTCCATGAAGCATTTTACTTGGTGAAGAAACTACTTTTTCTTCTAGTAGTCTAGCCCTTGTGGCATCTCTTGGGTGAGAAGATAAGTGAGAATGCCATCATACCATTTAGGCTCATTGAGAAATTGTTCAGTTATAGCCCTAGTAAAGAGGAGTTCATTAGGTAACACATTAGATAGTGGGTTTACTTTCTCTTTGTTTCCCCGTTGTAATTAAGACAAGTGATTAGTAACCATAGTCTTAGTGCCCTTTCGATCTACCATCATGAGATCGAATTCTTGTAAGATCACTAGCCACCGTATGACATGGGGGCTTACCATTGGCTTGTTCATCAGGAAGTGGATGACATTATGGTTTGTGTGAACAAACACTTTATATCTAAGCACATAATGCCTAAACTTTTCTAGAGCAAACACCATTATCATCAATTCTTTTTCTATAGTGGTGTAGTCCAATTGTGCATCCACAATGCTCTGGCTAGTGTAGTGGATGTAATATGGATGTTTCTTGTCATCCATCCATGTAAGCATAGCTCCTAAGGCATAATTTGATGCATCTATCATAACATGAAATGGTATGGACTAGTCAGGTGCTTGTAGGATTGGAGTTTCTACAAGTTTCTCTTTGAGCTATTGGAATTCTTATTTGCATTTCATAGTCCAGAGAAATGGAGCATCTTTCTTTGTCAAATCCACCAATAGTTTTGTGATCTTAGAGAAATTCTCTATGAATTGTCAATAGTAGCTAGTATGTCTAAGGAATGATCAAACATGTTTGGTCATTTTTGGCTGATGGGTTATTCCTTGGATGATCCTTATTTTTTAGGATCTACCACAATTCTTGCTTGCGATATTCTATGCCTGAATACAATGCCTTCTTAGACCATTAGATGATCCTTTTTCCAATTAAGTTGCAAATTTATTTCAACACATCATTTTGGTACTTGCTTAAGGTCGTCTAGGGCTCGTTGAAATGTAGCTCCATAGGTAGAGAATTCATCCATGAGGACTTCCACACCACTATCGATTTGCTATTGAAAAATGCTTAGGACTAGGTGTTGGAATGTAGCAGGGGCATTGCATAGACCAAAAGGCATTTTGTGGTATACAAAAGTCCCCCAAGGACTCCTGAATGTTGTCTTGGACTAGTCCTCTAACGCAATCTAGATTTGGTTATAACCACTATAACCATTTAGGAAACTATAGTAGTAATGCCCAGAGATTGTGTCTAACACCTAATCAAAAAATGACAATAAAAAAATGGTTCTTGAATGTTGCAGTATTTAGTAGTTGAAAATTGATTCAGACCCACCATTTGCCACCTTTCTTGGGTACAATAATGAGTGGACTAATCCACTTGCTATCTACAATGGGATAAATGAACCCTACCATAAGGAGTTGTTCAATTTCCTCCTTGATGATCTACTTCACTTTGGGATTCAACCACCTTTGTGGTTGTCTCTTTAGCTTCACAACCAGATCAGTGTAGATGCAATGCTAGAATATCCTAAGATCAGTCCCTATGAGTTTAGGATATAACCAGGCAAAAACTTCTGACAATTTTTTAATCGTATTTAATAGATTCTTTTTCTATTTTGGAGCAAGATTAGCATTGATTATGATCAGCTTTCCATTTTTTAAAAACACATATTCCATGTTGACTAGTAATGTTTTTAGTTTAAGGGGATCTTGCTGGAAAGTTTCAGGAATTTCCAACTCTCCCCAATAGGTATCATCATTTGCATGATTAGAGAGTTGGTGATGAAATTGCTCTAGTTCATCCATGCCTGTGACATATGTGCATGTTAGGCTCTCACTTGGTTCCATGCATAGTGTGTTGCTCTCAAAATTAGCAGTTAGCCATTGGGTGCCCTCTTGTTTTGTGGTTGCTGTATATAGACACCTTTGAGTTTTTGCTTCTGATACACATTTCTTGGATGCAAAGATGGATGTTCATTTCATTGGAACTCACTATACGTAATGCATGGAACTCACTTCTTCTTGATCTTTTCAAATGCATTTTCTTTGGATATTTTTAGGGAAAGATCTCTAATGCCCATTCTTACATCAATGGTGCTTAGCCATGTTCTTTCCATGATGATTGGGAAGTCCCCTTTGCAGTTCTCCTCCTTGATCACTAGGAAATCAGTAGGATAAGACCACCCATAGATAATGGTCACAATGTTTTCTACCAGTCCCAATGGAATAGTGATGGATTGGTCTACTAATTCTAATATAATATTACTCTTCTTTAAAGGAGGTAGGTTCCATGTAGTATACATATCATGAGAAATTAGATTGATACCAAAACTAGAATTAAGAAGAGTCTTACATGACTTGTTGCTACAATCTGCAAATAAATCAAAGGTGTTCCAGGATTTGCTAACTTTCTGGGAAGGTTTCCAACATGGATCCAATTAGATATGATGTGAATAAGCATCACAGTATGGATCCTAGGCAATGTTTGGTTTGAAAGGGGCTTAAAGGAATTTGATATAGACGAAGATGGAGGAATAGGGTCATCTATCAAAGGTGTATGTGAGGGCTTAGGCACATTGCATGGTGGAAACAAAAATATTTTCTTTGATCAAGTATTCAAACCACTCGATTGATGAACTAGTTCTAGATTAATGATCATGGTAGCATTGTGTTTTTGTGGTTGAGTTGGGAGTTCATCATACATAGGTGGAGCAAGTGGTAGCTATGTAGATGGAGGAGGAAGATGTGTAGGAATAGGAGGTGGATAAGGGTAAGAAATGGTATCCCTTCTTACATGTGGAGAATGAGTTTGATAATAATCAGAAGGATGGTAGTGAGATTGGAAAGTATAAATGTGACTAGAGGAGTCACGTGGAGACTAAGGTTGCTGAATGTAGTACCCATATGGATTAGGTTTTCTATAAGGGTATTCCTACCTTGGTGGTGCTAGCATCTATGATTGTGGTTGCTACCACTATTGATATTGTTCATGTGGTTATAGTGGAGTTCCACTTGGATAATATTGTTGTTGCTAGTGGAACTACCTAGAATTACATTGAGGATAAGGAAATATATTGGATGTTTGCCTTTGTGTTAGTCGTGGATTCAAAGCATACATCAAAAATTGCTATAAGTGTGACACTATGGGGAAACATCCCTTAGGATGTTCATACTAGTAGATGTCATACCCATCATCATCATTTGATTCAATTCCTACAACTTCCTCTATTGCAGCAATCTTACATTTATCTCTTTGATAGGCATGTTCAACTTCCTTGCACCTCCTATGCTTATGATCATTACCTCGTTCTTTGGACTCTTCAACAATTTTTAGAATAGCTTAAAGTTTTCTATCCATGGAGTTCCATAACTGATCAAGCCTAGTTGTAATTTTGGATTGAAATTTTTGAAGCAACAAGGCTTTCTTATACACCACCTTATCAAGTATTGATTCTTCCTCACTATCATAAAATCGAACCTCCCTCTTGCAAATGGAAGGATCACGATTATACTCTTCTTCACTTTTTCATTTTCTCAATTCACCTTCCACTTTAGCTACCTACTCAATCAATCTTTGGATTTGATGAATGCTTAATTCTAATAGTCGTCCATGGGCATAGATGCTAAGGGTTCTTCTTGTTTTAGATCAAAGCCTTTCTACAATATAGCGAAGTTGATCTAATTGAAAATAAACATTGCTAGGACATTTACGCATTAAGGAATAGTATCAGTTGATGGTGGCATCCAAGGGTTTGTGTGTTTCTTGTTTCAATCCTTGGATTTGCGTTCTCAAGTTGGATACTTTGGAGTATGTTTGATATTTTTCATTAAACAATTCAAGCATTGTACTCCATCATTCGATAGATTCTAGTTCTAAGGACTGGTACCAGTTTTTTGCTTCTTTAATAAGTGTTAGTGGGAATAACTTTAGCTTTTTCTATTCATTCTCTATGTTTTTCAAGACACACGCATCTTAGAAATCTTAGAGATGGTTCTGTGGATCTAAGTTATCTCCCCCTTTGAATTGAGGGATATTTTTCATGTCTAGCCTTTTGATCCAACTCTCCTTCACATGCCTTATTAGAATTCATACTACCTCTATGATGTTTAGCATACTCTAAGTAGCAAGCAAAGGCTCATTGAGGCCTTGATTTTGGTGCTTATGATGCCCTTTACTACCCCTTTTTTCATGGCATCGTGTCTCTCTTAAATGGTTGTGCCCTTGGTCTTGCCTTTCTCAATGGTTCCTTTGATCATTTTGGTCTCATTAGTCACCTCCATCATGGTTGCACCCCCCCTACAAATACAATCAGAGCTAGAAGAAGAAGAGGAAGAAGAACTAGCACCATCATGGTGCCTACTATCACCTCTTTAGTGATCACAACCATGATCACGATCTTATTTCTTGTCTACATCCCTAACTTGACTTGCCTCTTTGAATGCTTCTTTGTCATTGGAACTAGGATTGTGAATCATGGATTGTAGGTTCTAGTTTTGACCTCCTTCACTAAAGTCAAAGAGAGGGATTTCACTAAATGGAAAACCCCTAGAGAAGGGCTCTTCATCATCTTTTTGGTGCAATAGGAATGGGGAATCATTAAATTCTTTTTCCTTCACAGATTCATAATGTTGTTCTAACTAGTGATCCCTAAGATGTTGTGCCTCAGTGGGATGATAATCCCTAGCATCACTATCCTGCATCATGTACTCAGCATGAAGTCCTTAGAGACCCCATCATATAAGCATTTGTTGGAGCATTGCAAGATTGGATCAATCGGGCAGCAACACAATGTTTCCCTCCATGTCACGCCACCATAGTTGTTTATCCTTATGTAGGATGAAGGTGAAATATGGTACATACTCATCAAGATGAGCATATAGCACTCATTATTGTTGAGGCATTGGTAGATGTACTTCCTCAGACCTAGGTGAAGAATTACTTCTGTATGAAGAAGACATTTTATGTTAGAAAAATAAAAGTGTAGTGTGCTTCTTAAAATTGTTGTAGTAATCTTAAGATGTGATGTGAATCTAAGGTTCATTCTAATGATTTGAATAATTTTTTGTAAGTCCTAGATAGTGCACGGAACAACCAAAAGGTCCCCATCAATGGTGCTCCACCATATGAATCACTAAGGTGTTCACACATGATTCGGTTGTATTCCATGAACCTATAGTTAGGCAGTGCACTAATTCTCTAAGAAGTGAAATGGGCATTGAGAATGTTTGTTATCTTCCAAAATATAGTTATGAAGTTCAAGGATATGGTTTAAGTGTAATTAAGGCACATGATTTTTATCATTTTATGTTTTATAAATTTAATCACTTACAACAAGAATGAAAGGTAAAGTAATTTAAGATCTAATTCATCTACTGCCTAGCTAGGTTAACACAAGTACCCATTCCCACTTTCCAGACACATCCTAAGCACGTATAGCATTGCTGGGCTATGAAACGTTAAGCATTCTTGGGTTACCAAGTGCTATATGTTTGCTCAAGGTGGTCATGCTTATGTTCATTAACAACTAAAAATTAATTGCTTAATTAAAGTGCATTAAAGTGAAGTGCATTAATACTAAATGCATCAAAGAAACATTAATTTATTCTTAGTGCTACAAGGATGATCAAAAGGATTCATTTTTATTCCCATCACATTTATATGCTTAGGCACATCAATGCTCGAACAAAGATTTGTATGCACTTAGACTTCTACTATAGGATCTTTGAAAATATTCTAACTTTGGAGAAAACAAATTGCAAGAGCTTCTCTATGCTATGACAAAAATTGATGAAAAACTATATCAAAAACTATCTAAATTGTGAGCCCAAGTGCTATATTTATAGGCCAACATATACCCTACAATATTGGATATTTGACATCATGTCTTGGGCTTTGATATCATGTATCTGACATCAAGACTCCGATATCATATATCCAATATCAGAGCTAGTCAAAACATAATTCATCAACTTCTATGTTCATGGCATAAGTGGCATTCTTTTGTTGAGGTTGTGATGCTAATCCTTTTTGCATTATTGGTGGTGACATATGATGGAGGGAGGTATGAGAGTATTGAGGATGTGACATATGATGAGAGGCATGGGATGATGATCCCATATGAGATGTTGTGGGTTGATGATATTCAAGAGAGTAGTAGTATTGATTTGAGGCAAAGGAAGTAGAACCATTTGAAGAAATAGATTATTGAACATAATATCCATAAGGGTTTGATTGATAATAAGGGTATTGTTGATTTGTTGATGTCATCCCCCATGATCATGGGTTTTGTCATTGTGGTTGATAGTAGCCTTGAGATTGATAACAAGTCCTACTGGGATAGTATTGTTGGTTGTATAACTATCTATAATTGCCTTGTGGATATGGTACTCTCCTAGGCATTTTCTTTTCCATGAACTTGGGATTTAAAGTAAAAGTCCCAAAATATTCTAGATGTAACATAACTAGGCAATAGCCCTTTGGATGTTTGTATCAACAAATGTCACATCCATCTTCCTCCTCTAAATTTGAGTCTGCAACCTCTTCTACTACAGCTATTCTCCCTTTTTGCTGATAAGTTCCTTACCTTTTTCCCCTTCTCATCTTAATTACCATATCCTACTTAGTTTACCTTCTCCCTTATGATTTTCAAGTTGGTTGTAACTTTTCCTTTCATCAATTTCTACATCTTATCTACCCTTGCTTCAATCTTAGCAATAGACTTTTGTATTGGCAAGTTTTTGTGTGATATCAACTCATCAAGGGCTACTTATTTTTCTTAATCATAAATAAGGACCTCTTTTTGGTAAAGAGTTGGATCCTAGTTATATTCCTCTACACTCTTCCTTTTACAAATCTTTCATTCTTCTTTTGGCACCTGTTTAACTATCCTTTGTATCTGATGGACTCTCAATTTTGATAATCGTACTTGGGAATAGATTCAAAAGGTTTCCCTTTTTTTTACTAAGTCCATCTATGATGTGGCAAAGCTACTCTTTTTGAGAAAAATCCATGGCATGGGTATCTATGTAGTAGAGAATAGTATCTATCCAACGCTGCATCAAGGGGTTCATGATTCTCTTGTTTCCACCTAGGATTTATTTTCTTAGATTGGATACTCTTTAATAGGTTTGGTATTTTTATTAAAGAGATCAACCATTGTGGACCACCGATGGATTGAATCTGGTTCTAATGATCTATAACAACTTTCATCTTCTTCTATTTGTGTCCTAGAAAAGAGCTTAAGATTTTGCAACTTACTTTTGATATTTTGTAAGATGTAGCCATCATGATAGGCTTTTAAATGATGTTGTGAATTAGAATTATAACTTCCCTCAAATTTAGGAATGTTATTCATATTAAGTCATTTGATGTGACTTTCCCTTTGATGCCTATGAGGTATTCAAATTGCCTTCCTAATCTGTATCATGCTCATAGTAGCCAACAAGGGTTCATCATCATCAAACATGTCATGTTCATAATATATATTTTTATTTATTTGATAGTGATGGTCTCATCTATGCTCACTTTGATGTCTTTTATCTTGTCTTTGATCTTTTATTCTATTGCTATCATGACTCCTTAGTGGAGCTTCATCTCCATACCTATTTTCATCTTCATCAAAACTAGATGTTGAAGATGAAAAGAAAGATGAAAAATTGGGAGAATTACCATGGCTCCTATATCATCCCCAATGATTCCTTGATTTATCTCTTCTAGGTTTGGAGAAGGTCCTAGGCCTTAAGGCCCTCCTTATTCTAGGACTTACTTCATCCCCTCTAGGATTGCCTGTATTAGTTGAACATAGTCTTTGAATGTAGTAAGGGTCTACATGAGCATATGTAGTTGTTCACTCTCATGCTCTTTAGTATAGATCCTATCATTTCTCCTACTAGTGTTATTATCATGTGATGGATTATCAACTCTATGTGAAGGAGACATGTTTTTAATTAATAATGTGTGTGACTTAAAATACTAATATTTTTGAAAAGATAAATCATTAATGATTAAAAAATAATCATTTATAATATAACGAATCTAGATCACTAGCATCATCCTTGGTAATAGTGCCAATGATCAATAGAAAGTAACCCCTACACCGAACCATAAGAATCACAAGTGTGTATGTGTGATATGATCAAATTTCATGGATGGGACTAGTGTGATATTTAGATTGTTAGGCATTGATCACATGTCACTATCTTCCCACTTGGACTAGTGGTAGCTTTATCATGTATAGTTTAGTCCAGAGCTAGGCATATGATTATTGATGTTGTATGGCTAAGGCTAATTTCTGTAAAATTATGAAAAATAATTATTTAATCTAATTAATAACAAGAAGATAAACCCTAAACTTTCCTAAGGGTAATGAGTGTCTATTCCTAGCTTGTTGTAGAAATCTTGAACTCACGTACCCACTACTAGGATTAACAAGTGTTATGCTACTAGGTGAGCCAAGCAATAACACTGTTGGGATTACCAAGAAAATATGTGTTTACACTCAAAACTGGTCATGCTCATTTCACCAATTAGTTAACGTGAATGAAAATGTAAATGTTAACTAAGTACATAGAAAATAAATTGCATTGAAAATAAATCTATTGTAAGTTAAAGTGCTGCAATGAATAGGAATTAATCTCAGTCTTATTGTCATTCATGAAATGTGTCCATGTACCATGCCACTCGAATAAGATCTCATACAATTGACTCAAATCCATACTACGGGAACTTACTAACATTACTCTAAGATTACAAAATAAAACTACAAGATTTTGGCTATACTATTGACCAAATGGTGTCAAATATGTGGTGGGTGCTCACATATTTATAGGAAAAAACACATATTACATCAATGGGGATGCATTAATGTGTTTAGTTATGTCAATAGGGATGCATTAACAAGGCTACATCAATAAGGATGCATTGATGCAACTGAGTTATAGAGGATGCGATATCACATCTACGATATAGCAGATGTGATATAGCATCTATGATGTAGTAGCCAACTAAGATGCATCGACAGGGATGCTACAATGTAGATGTAACGTAGCAACTATGATATAGCATCAACAATATATCATTTATGATATCTCAATCAACTAATACACTTGGTAAAATGATGCTTCATGATGTNCTTTTGTGGAATTCCCTATCATGATGTCTATTAAGATTCTTTCTAGGATTTCTCTTGTGATGCCTTTTTAGATTTCTCTTCAAAGTGTCATCTCTATATTCCTTCTAGCTAGTCTACAATCATTCTCACCTAAACTTCAATTAAGGATGATGATGGTGAGTTATTGAAAAATTCATGTTCACTTTGCCTTCTTTTTAGATCTTTGTTTTCATAGGTTCTTGGTCTATTAGAGGTCCTAAGCCTAGAAGGCCTCCTAGTTCTTTAATTATGCTTAGTATCAGTTAGATTTATATCCAAGGAAGATCACATTATTATTATTTACATATCTTCATCTGTAAAATTAAATGGGGAATATGAGGAATTAATTAAAATAAATCATAATCCTCATATTTTAATCTTAAATGTAGTTTAAGATTTGAGTCAAGGTAAGTTACTTCTTAAATCTTGTATTTGTGTGAAATTTAGTTCTATGCAAAAAATTGTTTTTCTTATTTAGATTGGTCAGATACTTGTTTTTCTTATGTGTAAGTTTCAATTTTGATTGGTGAGCTTCCTATTTTGAATTTTTTGGTTTAATGTATGAAACCCATTCATTAATAGTTGCTCATCAATAGTTCAATGTAATGTCATGTGGAGGAAACTAAAAAATACAATCATGTGAGTTCTCCAAAAGGAAATACATTATAAAATCAATATATTTTAAATATTTATATCATATAATCTCAAAATCACCATTCCCACCATCATTATTATGGTCCAAAACACATAAAGATACCATTCATAGTAAATGTTCATTTTTATAAGAAAAAAGCTGACAACTAAGGAGGTTAAGATACATTTGGTAATATCAACCAATTATGATATAATTTCAAATATGTCTTGTATCTTTCATTTGTAATTGATAAATAATGAATATATTCATTATTTGGTGTTGAGCTACAATATTTACTATTATTCTTTTAATCTTAAATTGACATCAAAGTTAATCTAATAGCATTTTTTTTGTAGAGTTGACTTGATCTAGATTAACTACATTCTTGGAGTTTGTGATGTTTAAGGATCTATTATTGATTAAAAATTTTATCAAAACATTCAACAATTGTTGGTATACTTTATAATTAAGTTTGATTTGGTGATTTGGGAAAACACAAAGAGATTTCTAAGATTTTACTTTCAATCAATGAAAGTAGATTTTACTTTGAAACTATTCTCATTCTCCAAATGTCATTAGAGGGGCTATTTTAAATATTTAGCTAATTGGAAGGGTGTTCATTAATTAATTAACAATGATCTATGTAGATTTAGTGGATATTATAGCATCTTTGTTAAGGATAGAAGAAACTTATTACCTAGCCATTACTAAATCTACTCTTTGTCATAGTGAAAAAAGCAAGCCTAGATAATTAGTTATCTATTTTAAAGGAGAACTTGGTTAATGATGTGCTTAGTTTTTACTATAAATCCAAGCCTCACTTCTAATAATGTTACATACTTCCTACTTTTGTATGAGTTAATAATTCTCACTATAGAGATGAAGAACAAGGACACAAAACTAGTGTCTAAGTTGTTTTTAGAAGATTTTTTAAAAGAGAAATATATAACTATAGAAAGTCTAATAATAAAACAATTAGATGATGTTCAGGTTGAGGGGTAGTTTATTCTTGTTTATGATTATCTTTCATCATCCATGGTAAAGATGATATATGATCACTGTCAATTTGAAAAAAAGTTGTTCAATGTGGTAGGATGTAAGGATATTAAAGACATTGATGATAATAATTTTACATCCATTATTGTGTTCAAGGTTTCCAAAGATATTGTAGCATTGACCAAGGAACATCCCATAGTAGTAAGTAATGATTTTTTATTTAATTTATTGATTGTAAATTATATCGCTATGGGTTACTTCTTTAAAGCTAATGCCTTAGATAATCAATGAGATTAGGATTAAAATGCCTAGGTACTAAATGAACTTTTTCATAAGGATCTATAGTAGACATATGCATATAAAGAAACATATGTCGAAGCTTTCAAGAAGTACTAGAATGAAGTGTCCAATGTTATGGATTTGGTCAATGTGCAAGCCAAAGAACTAAAGCTTTGAGTTCAAATCTAGAACTACTTAATAGAGTTCAAGAATTAATGATGAGAAATATAGAGCTTAATTCAAATAATAAAACTTTGGGAAAAATGATCTTTACTCTTTAGTAGAAATCACTAGAAATGCAAACATAGTTAACTAAGTTAGAAACTTAGAAATATAAGGTTGAGTAAGATTTGCTAGAAGAAAAGAAAATTCACAGTGACATGGAAAATAAATTGCAAGAATTTTAAGGGCACATAGTCACAAATAATTTTGTTATTTATTATAAATTGGTTTTGAATTCATTAATTGATTCTAGTAACGATGTACCTAAAATACTAGTTATCTATTCACTGTTGATACAAGTTGCATTTAATGAAGTTTATGAATCCATTCTTAAACATTCAAGTATGAGTCATCCACAATTAATTTTTGATCTAGTTCTAAATGTCCCACATCTTTAACTCAAGAGCTTACATCCAAGTCTACAATGAAGAAAAACTTCCTTAAGATGAGAGAAACTGTATCATCATCTAGTATTTTTCAAAAAATAAAAAGAATATTAAAAAATTCCATGGCATAGGACTAATGATACATGTTTTTACTTCTTGTTTCTTTTTCAATTTTTGGACATCTTAATATGTAATGTTGAAGTTTATCTTTTGAATTTAATCCATGATAAGTTATTTTCTTTGTTAATTATTTTTAGTTACTTATGTTATCATATGTTTAAAAGAGATGATATGCCTTATATCTCATATTGTTTCTTCTATCATTTAAAAGGAATACTTAAGTTTAAAATAATCTATTTTATAATTTACTTATTAAGAGAATTTTATTTATAATTGTAAAATAACTTTTATTTATAAAATAATATAATTCCTAAATTGCATTTTAATTTATAGTCATAGTAGGTAGAAAGATTTAGAATAGTTGCAATTAGTACTTACAAGATTGTTTAAGGAGAAGTTGCTCATAAACTTGAAGAAGTTTATCTTCCTAGAAAAAGAGCTAGTGTATTTTGTCTTTGTAATTTTAGAAGATGGCTTAAAAGAATATTTATAAAAGGTTAAGCGCATTGTAAACTAGCTAATACTATAAATTCTATGGAGATACACTTATTTTATGGTCTAGTAAGTTTATATTGTAAGTTCATTAAAAATTTTAATGGAGTAGCACAAAACATGCTAGAAGCCATCAAATTATAAAACAAGCAATTTATGCTAGTGGTAGATAGTTGTTTTGTAAACTTATGAAATGCTTAGCAATGCATTAATATTGACTCTTCTAGATTTCTCAAAGGCATTCATAGTAAAGTGTGATATAAGTGATCTAACAATAGGATGATTTCTCAATCAAGAAGAAAGGTCAATAGAATTCTTTAGTGAAAACTTAAATGATAGTCATAGAAATTATTCAACCTAGGAAAAAGAATTTTATGCTTTTTTACATGCACTAAAGTAATAGAACCACAATTTATTTTATGCAAAGTTTATTTTCTACATAGTGTTAACCTTTTGGTATGTCAAAACCTTAAAGAAAATGGAGAATGTAGATTGTATATATGCCATGTTAATTCTACAAGGCCATGAACAAGAACTTTACATGAAGACTTGAGATTTCAAGAAACAAGATCTCTGTTGAGATATCAAAATGAAGACTACATGGACAAGATGAGAGCCTGGATGAAAATTGAGTCTACAATCCAAACAAAGGTGTTCCAAATATTACCAATATGTCAAATTGAAAAGGGAATGCCTTAGAATCCAAAGTGCAAAAGTGAAGGATACACTTTAAGAAAATAGCATACATCTATAGGCATATGCCTTCTTTTTCAAGTAGATGTCTCTCTTGCATTGAGGTCTATCTCAGGTAGACATCTAAACTTAAAAGTAGACATCCATACTAGTTGTTTGATAGTCGTTGTATGAATTTTAAAGAGTTTTAGAAACTTTGAGGCTATAAGATAATGTAAAAGTCTTGGGAATTATGCAAGAACTATTCATAACAAGATTCATCATTGGCTACTCAAAGTGAATTTGTCTTTGCTCTTTATTGTAACGTTGTTTGCTTGTTTTGATTGTACTAAGCTTCAAGTATAAGGATCTATAAATTTAGTTACACTCTTTTCTTATTTCTTTCTCTTCTTTCTTGTAGCCCAGTAGGGTTGATATGCTTCTTGTGAGAAGACATTTTTGTTGAGCTTGTTGGGATCCTACGGGATTGAGTGGTTTTGTAACATTAGAACACTCTAATGAGAAGCTCAATTTTGTAAAGGTTGTGGGATCCTCTAAACTACACTTTGAGCTTGTCAAGACCTTGTGATATTGAGTGGTTTCATAGTGATGAAACACTTTGGAGAGAAGCTCAAAGCTTGTATAGGATGTGATGCCCTTTAAACCACATTTTGAAGAAACAAAGTATGGAGGTGTGTACGGATTCTAATGTACCTGTTGGCGACCGTTTGGGACGCGACCGCCAACGAGTGTCCTCGAACAGGATTTAGGTGCCTGCTGGTCTCTGGCAACACCAAGGCCCAGATACCTCCAAATAACTCAGTAGTTAATGTGAGTATGTGTGTGTGCTGTTGCGGCGTGCGGTTGTGTGCAATGTAACGATTGCGTGTGTGTGAAATACAAATGACTTACTTTAAGAGATTCAGCCAACTTTATCAAGTACTGTGAGTTATTGAGAGTTTCCTATTTTGTTCAAACTACCTAGTCTATGCGGTCCCTATAATACCTGCTTGTAACAAGTAAAATTTTGCATAAACATTTGAGCACAA
>MNCI01019442.1:488604-525379 GCA_015680685.1 Gnetum montanum | reverse complement strand
ACTCTCACATTTTAATTTGTGGCACCTCGAATGTAATCCCAGTTATATCAAGGCCGATTTCATATTCATCGTCTCTGCACTTTATTACAGAAAAAGTAACTAGAGCTACTCTATCATAAGCTAGAGAGATATCTACAATTGATACACCATTTTCTTTTGACTCTAGATAAACCCTCATGCCAACATTCCCAATTGCAATGTCATTATCCCTTGATTTTCAAAACATTCAATTCAGCAACATTTTCATTTCTATTCCAACTTCATGGTTAATTAACTGTTGCAGAATTCTTTACAAGAAAGAACATAATCCTCCTTGAACAATTTCAGTTCATTAGGATTCTGTACCTCACCATTTGCAAATAAGTCCACCTGTTCCATGAAATGGTAAAAATGTGCCAACAGTACCCAAGTTGGAAAACCATGCAAAATTGGTGTGTTTTTGTGGTTGGAGAAATTTTAATTAGAAAACTTATTCAACCTCACTTCTAAGTTCTTGATCCTAAAATAGATTATTTACCTCTTCAGCACATCTAGTGATAGCCAAGTTGAATGTCATGCAAGTATGGTGGATAGAAAAGTTACAAAAGTATCATTTTCTAGTAAAACATAAGAAATATATCTAGAAAAAGATGATTAATGCTCTAAGCTATCTTAGCTTCATCATAAGTGTAGTGTAAGCTAAAAAGCTAAAGGTAGAGAATCTAACTTATAAGTCAAATGCTAAGTGTAAAGAAATATGAGAACTTAGCTTCATTATACATCTAGTGTAAGTTAAACAGCTAAAGGTAGAGAATTTGGCTTATAAGTTAAATCCTAAGTTTAAACCAATATGAGAACTAACTTCATAAAGAGATGATTTTGAAATTCATGAAAAATATTTATATAATAATAAGTATCTATACATTCTAAAAGAATAATTGAGATGTAGGTTGACTGCTAAAGGACATAGTGGAGAGATGTCTTAACATATAGGTCAGAATAAAACTATTAATCATGCATGTAGGTATTCTACTGGCTAGAAATTAGAAGATTTATGAAAAGATGTTGTGTATGTCAACATGCAAAGGGAACCAAAACCAAAGCATGACTGTATCATCCATTATAAGTACTAGATAAATCATGGATTGATATAAGTATGAATTTTATAAGTGGAATCCCATGCATTAGTAAGGGAAATGATTGTATTTGGGTAGTTGTAAATTACTTTTCCAAAATGGCTTATATTATAGTTTACAGAAAGAGCTACAGTTTGGAGAAGGTAGCTAAATTATTTTTCTAGCATATCATTCATTTTCATGAGATGCCGCTAACATCATAAGTAATCATCATTTCAAATTTATAAATTTGTTTTGAAGAATTTTATAGACATAAGTGAATTAAGTGAAAGTTTAATTCTAACTATCATCTAAAAATTGATAGACTAACATGTTTTTGGATAATGCCCAAACTTTTTCTTTGTCAATTTTATAATTCCTCACCAAAGTATTTATAGGCAGTTAGTTTTTTTTAATCTTTGAAGTTATGTAGCAAAGGAAGGCTAGATAACCAAGAAATGTATAAGAAAATAGATTAACAAAAAAGAATAGTAGAAGGACATATTCCAAAATAGAAAGAAGGGATTAATAAAGAACTCATGAGGAGCATGCCAAAATTGGTAAAGTCGTTCTTCTTCTCAAGCTATAAATTAGGGTTAAGGGTCTTTATGTAAAAGCACAATGAAGCATTATGTAATAGAGTGAATATGAGTCTTATCATGCTTTTTTCTCTTCTTTCATGCTTTATTTTCTATTCCTTTGAAAGGGTGTGTTAGTTTCCTTCTTCAAGATCCAAGAAGAGCATCCTTCTTGAATTTGTGTAATAATAGTTTTTTCAAATACAAGCTATTCCATGGCATGTCTTAGTTGCTAAAATCTCATAGATATTAATAAAATTTTCTCATAATCCTTTAACAATTGGTTTACATTGTCTCATTCTCTTTAAATCCTCACACACCCTCATTTCTCATAAGTTTTCATGAGTTTTAGATGAAAAGGAGAATCTTGAAAGAGGATATGAAGATGCATCTAATAGATGCCATATTTTATGCTTTATGTTCATGTTTTATGCATATGTTTTTAGATGAAGATTCATTCTAAATGATCTTGGGAAAAGTATTTGTAGAAACGTATGTTCATGTTTTCTAGCTTAAAATACACTTCAATTGATGAAGTTTATTTATGGTTTTTTTGTCTACTTGATGTATATAGAAGAACCTTTAAATCCTAGGTGTTTATATCATTAATTTGTGGAGGTTTTTTGCATCATCATGGGACCCATTTAGTTGAATAAAAGAGGTCATATTAATGTCTCTATTTTTAGTCTTAGTTATCATGTTTAATGGAAGATTTCAAGAGAGGTAAGCCTCTCAATTCTTGAGGCTTTCATGCTCCTAATTTTTGAGCAGATATCTTGTAATTTTAGCCTTACTTGATTTCATAATTTGTGTTTAGAGCATAAACATTTTATATTTGTTCAAATTCCTCATTCATGTGCTAAAGGGTAGGTTAATTTCCTTTATGTAATTCCATAAAGCGGTAGCCAAATGTGTTTATTTAAATCCTCTTATGTTGTAGAATAGATTTGGGAACTTTATTATTAATAGATATCTAATGAGAATCCCATTTGAGCTCATTTTTTTCATTCTATGTCAAAGCCAACCTACTCTTTAATATCGATCTCATGTGGCCCAATTTATGTTGATAAGAGCCTAATTTAGCCCATACATGGATTAGTGAACTAAATTAAATTATGAGAATATGTATAGACATTATAAGCATAATGGTAATATGTATAGGATTTTGCAACCATATTATGTGAATAAGCATCTTACAAACTTCTACAAACTTGAATATTGATTTGCTTTCAAGTTGAATAATTTACCTTCAAATGCTTAGGATTTTCTTTACAATGATTTTTGATTTGTTGCTTTAGATTGCATCTCTTTACAGTTTAGGGAACTTGATGCGATGGATCTAAGCATATCATGAAAACTTTCAAAATTTGACTAATTTTCAAGAGAATTTGCATTTGGATACCTAGGGTTTGAATTCAAGTGATTCAGGATTCCACAATTTTCTGTTATCCATGTTGTATTGTTTTGGTTGGGGGGCCAATTCATTTGGTGATGTGAGTGTATGCTCTATTTTGTAAAGATAGAAAATGAAATGAGAAATTATTTTAGTCTTTGTTTACATAATGGAAAATTTTAATTTGGTTTCTTAGATATGCTAATTTTAAATATGGAATGGAAAACTAAAATTTTTAATTTACTTTCTATTTTTATTACTTATAATAATTTCAAACTTCAAATTACTATAACTACCTCCATTTCTACCTTTTCTTCCTCTATATAACATAGTTGCTCTCCAAATCTCTCTTTATATAAAAAGTTTTAAAATAATCATTAACTTACTAATTAGTGAAACTAGTACTATTTCAAAATCTTTGGGAGGATATAGAAGGGAAAAGAAATAATTGTGTTTGAATAGTAGTAGGGGAGTCTTGATACCTTAATTCAATGGCAAACTATTTATTTGGTGTTGCATGATTAGCAAATCATGAATTATTTGAGAGTTGTACGAGAGAGCTTACTCAAATTCATTGTGAAAAATGAATACACCAATTATGTAACACAAATAATATTAAAGATGAATACTACATTTTTTCTTTAATATTCAGCCAATTAAACATAAGTAAGATATTACATTTACAAAAATAATTTGATTTATTTCAAGTGTTAATAATTTCAATAATTTTTTCAAAACTGATGCATTTTTATGGTAGCATAGATTCAAGGTCTATGACATAGTTTGTTATTTTGTTTATAAAAATAAAAGGAGTCTAGTTCTACAATGTTTTACAAATGGCAATTGTTTTAACAATTTCTTTGGGGCATGACCAATTGATTAAAATAAACTTGGGGAAAACCTCTATTAGGTTGTAGATTGCTCTATTATTACTACTGCACTTTGAAAAGAATTCTACCTCTTGAATCAAAGCATTTATAAATTCAAATGATATGGTTGTGTTACTCTGGCCTAGTTATCTCTAAAGTAATTACAATATTGTTCTCAACATGGATAATGTTGTGGTTATTCCCAATAGTAAAGCCATAGAACAATCTATTCAAGATTATCTACAACAACTATCGTTTACAACAAATAATGCGATTCATGAAGGTTATGACAATGTCTATAGGTGTGGGCATGGATGAGACCAAGGATGACCATAGATTTTAAAGAGTAAAAATCTAAAATAAATGAACATAGAGGATAGAAGAGAATTTTAGAAACAAGAATCAATGTGATGCTAGTGAGAAAGACGATTCATTTTTTAATTTGTTGCAAAATCATTTATATATTTTTAATATTTTAAAATAATGAAATATATGCATTTTACATTTCTAACTTTAACATTGCTAAATCTTCTCATTCTATTTATGTACTTACATTGCAAACCTTTCTTAGGCTGTATCCATTTCTGATCATTTCTCACCAACTGGAAATTCATCCTTTGGAATGATACACTATATTGATAATAATAATAATACAAATAATCAAAAGACATGCAAATTATCATTTTTTACCCCCAATTAAGTTCATATTTCTTTTTATTGAATAAATTTTTCACATTTACCAACATGATTAACTCTTGCAGCATGTTAGAAATGTATCCATGCCTACTATTTAGCATACATCCATGCCAAAAATTGTAGATGTAAAAGAACAAGGCACAATATCGCAAGAGTGAGCACTGAACAAGGCAACATTAAAATAAGGAAGAATCATATGATTGAATGCACAAACCTTTAGATGTTGCTACTATACCAATAGTGGAAGTGCTTTCTTCAGAAGTAGTTTATTCTTTTTCAAAGTTGCAAAAGATACCTACATAAATTATTCAGATTATTTAGAATTTTAATATTGTAGTTCTAACTTTTGCAAACATCCATTCTTGCGATGTCTATAATCAAATGTATTTTGGCATATCATTGGATTCAATGATAAGTAGAGGTCCAACATGCAATAGTTGTAAAAATGAAAAGACATAAAATATTATTAATAGTTTTGGTAATGAGATTAAAATATTTTTTTGCCAAAAAAAACATAGATCTAAGAACCCAACCACTTGTCCTAGTTGATTTAACTAAGGCTAAAGAAATGTTGATTACAATAATCAATCACATATTATAAGCTACATAAGCACTTGGTAGATAGTTTAGGTATAAAATTTATACAATTAGCTTTCCTTAGGATGTCACAAATATTGTTAAGAGACTTCCACTTAGAATTAAAGATATTTATTTTTTCATTTTAAGAAGAGTGGATTAAATTGGCATGAAATATAATTTCATAATTAAAAAGACATAAGTTTATGATGCCTTATTTTTTAAAAAGCAAAATGATCTATACTATCATGATGTCGAGATTGATATGCATGCATTAGATGATGTTGTTGATGTTGGTGAGGTTAACATATTTTATAACATTTCTTATATTTCATTATTAGAAAAGGATGGAGAAATGATATTAAAATTTCAAGGTTTGTTAATTTAAATAGACAAAGAAAACATCAGACATACATCGTCAATTACACAACATCCTAGTATTATAAGAAAGGAAATTGATTGTATAAGAGCATGGTTGCATAATTCGTCACTACAAGATTTAGATATTACTTAATGACCTTTCATGTCTAACTCTCCTATTAATGAGTTTAACATAATGGGGTTGTTTACGATGGCATTTCCAAGTCCTTTTCCCTAAAGAAAAATATAATTTTCTTGATCAAAGAGCTAAAGATGTCAAACTACATGAACATGTAAAACATCTTTTTCATTAAAAATATGGTAGATTTAGATGGCATAAGCATTTCAAGTAAATATATTTTATCTAGTTGTTTTTTATTTTCATTATTTCCAATTGTTTTTGGTACTTTGACACAATGATGTATGATTTATTTTGAGGCATTATATCTATAATGTCATTAAAAGATGACAAGAAATGGAATCTACCTTTGTATCGTTATTATGATGACAATGATGTATGATTTATTTTGATGCATCCATAATTGTTGTGGAACTACATGAGTAATTGCATAATGCTCCATTACATGTTATTGTTGATTATTTGATAGAGTACAATACTTCCATTCATGGTACATCATCTTATTGGAGAAAATGTAAAGCTGAGCTAACTGACATCATGAATCAATTAGGAATATCTACTATTTTCCTGAGCTGCATAGTCTAATGGAAGGAGATCCACCTGAGAACTCATGAGAATTGAAACGATGGAGGCAAAGTGATATCATAAAAAATCCACATATAGTGGTAGAGTTCCTGCAACATTATCATATTATCTTTTTTAAAACTAGTTTGATAAAGAAATTCTATGCTATTAACTACTAGATGTGATATGAGTGGCAACATGATGGATCTTCACATGTGCATGATTTCTTATGGATACAAGATGCACCAAAGATAGATGAACTCGACTAAAATGATCTTAATGTTATGCGTAGGGAAAAGGAATTTTTTGATTCAATTACAAATATATGGAATTCAAGATTTATAGTAAATGGACAATCAAATAATATAAGTTCTCATTTATCTTTTATGTTCTTTTAGAAATGTTTTGCTAATATTGCTTAAGTATGCAAGAATTATTTTTTTTCATTAATCTATCTTTCATTTCGTCTTTTCCCAAAGGCTTTATATATAAATATGTTGCATCATCCATGTGAATTGACTACTCAACAACTACCCTATATGGATTTGAAAACTAATTATGTTAATTTACTTAACATTGTTCAAAGACATAATGTTTGCAAACTAGATGCATGCTTAAGAAAATGTAATGGTAGAGAAGTTTGCAAGTACCATATTTGTAACCAATTATTATTTCCTTACTATTTTCTCATCATTTCATTATTTTCTATTAGTAGTTACACTTTATTTTATCTTAGTATAAAAATTTTATAGATATTTATCTTTCATTTCTTTCCTTTCTAGGTACAATGTTCCTTGGTTGTTATCTTTAGAATTGAGTCTTTACAAAGATTCAAAAAATAATAATGTGATTATTTATGTTTCTTGAAGAAATAATTTGAGGATTAATGTTTCTAACATAATGTTGCTTCATACATGGAGAGTAAATACAAATTTTCATCCTGTCATGTCACAATATGTTACCATAAAATATATTGTCAAATATGTAGCTAAATCAAAGAAGAAATTGCAATTATTTTAAGAAATGTTGCTACAAATTTTAGAGTCATGGAATACTCATAAAGATGTTTTATTTGTCTATAGAAGGCTCATGATGAATGTTGCTATAGATAGAGACATTGATGCTATGGAGATCTATCACATGTTGTATGAGCTTGCTTTGGTAAATTGTAGTCATGTTTTTCACACCATCAATGTTTCAAAGGAGCTGTACAGAAAAGTTATTATTAGTTTAGAAGAAACAAATGAATATAAAAACTACACAACTATTATTTATATGTATAAAAAATGACCACTTCCCATGAAGGATGCATCATTTCTATAGGTTTTTAGAGAGTACAATTACAACATGAGGAATAATGAGAACCCAATTTGAAATTTACGTCACTCGAAGCTAGATGCTATTGTGAGATATTATCCCAGGTTTCTCATTCCACTAAAGGAAGGGGAGAAAATATGAATTGAATAATGTTTAGCTATGTTGTTGTTGCATTATCCATTTAGAGATGTGAAGTGAAATCTTAGTTGTAATGATGAGAAGATTGACATGAAATGGTTCTTTGTTCAACATTTGTATGAAGAATTAGAAAATAATACTTAAAAAGAAATCTAGCAAGCATTTGAGGAAGAATGATAGTTTATAGATGTAACTCCATAGGTGTAGGGTCATGAGGAGTATGATTTTGAAATACTTAATCATCATCTATTATCAATAGATCATTTCTAGATAGCAGAATTGGAGATCCTTGGCCTATGAGATGTTGATAGCATATATGACTAGATGTTTTAGTATGTGGAAGAGATGTTGCAAAATTGGCCACAACTTTTATTTCCAATAATAAATCCTCTTGATCCATGATTATGATGGACCGTAACCATGGTTCCTATGCTTTTGATAAGTTGGGTGCTAAGTAGAAAAAAAATGCTATGATAAAATTCTAGGCCACATGTTGTTTTCACAATCAATAGATGCAGTTGTTGTCTCTTCACAAAATGATTATCTAGGGAGTAGCTGGTATGAGAAAGTCTTTTCTTATTAGTGCAATTCACAATGATTTCATGAATAACTATTATGAAAAACATAGTGCTTTTCTTGTCATAACACGCATAGGAGTTGCTGCATATAACATTAATGTAACAACCATTCATTCTAGTTTGAGCCTTAGAATTAGTTCATACAAAGAACTTCTTGCCTCTTGCTAAAATAAGTAAGATATATAATCATTGATGAAATGAGTTTTGTTCATACATCAACTTTTCCAAGTAAGATATATAATCATTGATGAAATGAGTTTTGTAAGGGAGGGAGGTGGGGAAGACTATTACATAGCATTGATAAAAGAGTAAGAGAAATATTTCCAGAGCATCATAATGAATTTTTTGAAGGAAAATTAGGTTTATTCATAGGAAATCTGGTCATCTTTCTTGTATGCTTAATGTTCTGCCTTATGCATCTAGGAATCCAAATATTATAGGAGTTTAATAATCCTTTGATACATTTTTTATGTTAGATGTAGTTTATCATCAATTTGGAAATAATCCCAAACAATAGAGATTCAAGAAAATATTAATGTATTTCAAATAGGGAAAAAGCCTTGATGAAGACTATCAATTCTTAGATGCTCAAATGAATCTTCCATCAACTTCCAATGAATTAGATGATTTTAGATACTGAATGCATTTGTATGATACAAAGGAGAAAGTTTAATCACACAACAAGAAGATGTTACAGAAAATGCAAAGACCTATTGATGTGTATATAGTAGACAAAGATCCCCATGGATTTAGAATCTCAAATACTGAAGGTGATAATATTAAGTGATCTTTTCTTATACGTTAAGGTGGAATGGTTACATTCACAATTAATATTTGACTAAAAGAAAGATTTGTGAATGGTGTGTTTAGCATAATTCATAATATTATCTATCATCCTAGAAAACAACCACCTACATTACCATATTATATTGTTATCAACTTTGACTCCTACATTGGATGTCCATTCAATAATAATAACTCTCAGCATCACGTTAAATCTCAAGGAATAACACTAAATAAGGTCACTATTAATATACGACCAAGAGATGTAATAGGTCTAACCATTGTTACATTATCTAGAGTCAAGAACATTAACTCTTTGAAGATTTATTCTCCATTCTCTTTGTAGAGATATAGAAATAACTTAGATTCTAAGCATCTTCATAGTAGAACTGTAGAGGAAAACCATTTTGGTAATTCAAAAGACTAGGTATCCTGAGTTCAGGCTTATACCTATATTATTTCTTTTCCTAATTTCTATTCTACATATCTATAATATTTGTTGTAGTAATTGTGTAATATATTTCTACATTAGCATATATGAAATATAGATAGTTTTATTTCTACTAGTTTATATGAGTTGATTTGCCAATTTCAATATTATTGAAATATTTCAAATAATATTTTTACAACTTAAATTTTAAAACAATGTCCTTGATAATGATAATGGATACCTATACAAAAAATAATTCAATTCTTCTCCTAGACTGTGAAATAACTCTACTAGCTTTTACATACATACATACATACATACATACATATATATATGAATTGGCTGACATGATTTTATATACTAGCATTATCTCTTAGAAGCCTAAAAGCTAGACAAGGTAATAAGATTAATCAAAGCATAATCACTCATCCATCCTCTCTTCATCTACCCATTTTCCAATTTTATCACACCTTCTTGGTCCAAATTTTTGTTCTTCCAATTTTGTTTATCCTTTAAAAACTATAACTTCTAAGTATGTTTGTAGTTTTATCTTAGATCATATAATCACTAGCTTTGGTATCCATCTCTAAATCATGACTAATAATGAACCTCAATTCAAGAGCAAAGAACTAGCTAAATTCTATGATTAATATCAAATTATCCAATCATTCTCATCTCCATATTTTTCTTCTATCTTCTTCATCAAGTTACACCTATCTTTCCCAACCTCTATGTATCCCATTATGCTAATTTTCTTGTATAGCACACTATAGTGAGAATATTAATAAACAATCTACCTTGTGTAGTAAGCAATGAGTGTTATACCATTTTGAATTCCATGTGAGGGTGTGTTGAGTTTGAGTGGCATAAGGAGGAAGTGAAATTTATAAAGCATCAATAATCATTAGAGTATGGGATTTAGTCATGTCCCCATTCTATGGCATAACACCTCATTTTGGATGTATAGGTGATGTCCCTCATTTATTTCCCTAATTTTAATATTTTCTCAATTTCACAAGTCTATTTTTCATCTTTCCTATTTTAATTTTTAATTCTTCCTCTAATTCCCTTCCCTATATCATCTCCTTTTCTCTCATTAGCACATTTAGTGAGAATTGAGTGACTTGTACTATTTCAGTAAGAGTGTGTTAAGGGCATGAGTGGGACAAGGCGTGAATATCATAAATGACATCCTTTCAATCATCTTGAGTGTAGGATTTATCCATTTCCGCTTTCTATGGCATAACATTATCCTCATGATTGGTGTAACATTAATATCCTAATATTCTTTCCTTTTCTTACTTTATTCATCTTGCTCTTTCTTTTCCAAATACATTAATTCAACATCTAATCTCTTCTTGGTGGACCCTTCTCTGACACCTCGATAGCATCCACCAAGAGGGGGTAATGTTATACCTACTTTTTTTTTATTTTGTTTCTAATTAAAAGTAAGTGTGGTTTCAACATTATTCCATAAGCATTTGTGCATCAAATCCTCCAAATACATCATCACAAGGCACATTCTTAACTCCTTGGGACCATTATGAACCATTTGGGTTCATAATCCAACTTATGGACTCAATTCTCTATGATTTTTGAAATACTCTAGAGTCAAGATTTTTCCAAGTATTGGAGATAGAGCTCTAACATTAAAATTTTTCTAAGTGATAAAGTTGGCACAGGTTAGAAATTTTCTAAGTGTTAGATCTCTAGCATCCAAATTTTTCTAAGTATTAGAGCTTCAACATCAAAATATTTCTCAATGTTGGAGTTGAAAATGGTTAAGATTTTTCTAAGTATTGGAGTTGATATGAGTTAAAATTTTTCTAAGTGTTGGAGACAATGAAATGTCAAATTACATTTCCTTTAGTAGCATAAAATTCCCCAAAAGCAACCTTGCAAGACATATTTCTAGCCTTCAAAGACCTCTAGAGATCATTTTAGGTCATATTCCAACTTTTTGGCATCCATTGCAATAGCTTTGAAAAAAAAATCCTAAAAATGGGAAAAAATTTTCTAAGTGTGAAACCATAATGAATGTTAAAAGTAAAATTAACATGGAATGTTAAAGAGCTAGTTAATGTTAGACGTCAAAAGTTAGAATCGACGTCAAAAGAAAAAATGACACATGACATTGAAACCAAAGGTTAAACTTGCTATTTTCAAATGTGTGTTGATTTCAAACAATTTGCTAAAATTCCAAGTTCAGGTTTAGCAATCCTAAATTAAACTTAGAAACTCCAAACCTATAAATACAAGCTTGAAACACAAGTTTAAGGTGGGATCTTTAGTTAGAATCTTTGTGGAATCTTGGAGTTGGATGGATAGAATTTTGGAGATTTAGCAAAGTGGGGATCTTTGAAGACTTTGTTAGAGTTTTTGAGATTTGAAAGCACTGTTTGGATTTCAAGAGATTAAGAACATGTTGAGCATCTGTCACCATTGTAGCACTTGCATGCTTCTCAACTATCTTAAATGTCATCTACACCTTCTACATCACTTCTAGAGATAGAATTTTTGGGTTCCACTTCACTTTCTAGAGTAGAAATTTTTTTCAACTTTTGCATCACTTTCCACAGTTATAATTTTTTTAATTCCTATGTCGATAATTGAAACCTTGGCCAAGATAGCCTGTTTTGGCTTGGAATTGATTTTGGATCATATCTACAGCTTCTCTATTCATCACCCAACTCTCTAGAGGTTCAATTTCATTCTTTGAATCTATATTTTGCTACATATCTTAGTTACTTTTATTATTTTTTTCAGACTAACTTTTTTCTCCCACTGTTTGTAGTTTGGCCTTCCATAGGAGGCAAACACTTTTTTTTCCTCTTTTGTTTTAATCAATACAACATCTGCATCTAGGATCTTTTTGCACATCAACACCATCTCTCTATTTTATGCTTACTTATGTACATTTTATGTTTGTTTTTTTCTCTCATTCATTACATTATTTTCCTGTCATGTCAAAATTACAAAGTTTTCAACATCTCATACTTAGCCAATTTTCAACATTCTATGCTTAGCCATTCTCTCACATTAAAACTTGGTTCACGTCAAAACTTGGCTCACATCAAAAGTTATCTTGCATCAAAACTTGGCTCACATCAAAACTATAGTTTGAATATTGTACTTTCTTTATCTATACTTTACACTTCATTTTTATTTCAATATTTATAGCTTATTCTACACTTAGATTATTTTCTAATAATCTATACTTAAAATTTCAATTTTTCTATGCTTATCAAATTTTCAATATTTTATACTTAGTCAAAATTTTAGCATTTTATACTTATAAAATTTTTATTTTTGAGGGGGGATTTGATATCCTTCTTTCTACAATAATATTAATATTTTAACTCTTACATCGTTTTATACAAGTTCTATACTTAGTTTTTATTCCATCTATCACATTTCATTCTATACTTAGTCAAATTTTTAGCATTCTATACTTGGTTATTTTTCAATGTAAAAATTTCATTATTTGGAGAGGAAACCAAAACATTTATCTTATATCAAAACTATAGGTTTTTTTAATTTTTTATGATCATTATCCATATTTTACACTTCATTTTTATTCCATGGTTCATATATTATTCTATAATTAGTTAATTTCTTTGATAATCCATAATTAATCATTTTTCTAGTGATTTTATACTTAGTCATTTTTGGCATTAAATAAAAACTTCATGCTTTTCATGATTTTCCTATTATTCTTGGAATGTGTGTGGTACACCAAGTCCATGGTTTATTAGAGGACTCATGTCCCTTTATTTCATAATCATTAATTTATCAAAAGTTACATTGATCTAAAGATCATTTATAGTCACATGTTAAGTATCTCAACACTTAGTTCATGGAGGTGTCCTTGTAGAAGTTTAAAGAAAATTTCTATAAAAACATCCAAGCCATGAATTTTCTCAAAATGAGTAGCTTCATCACATCATAAATGGGCTTCATAACAACATAGGAAAGATCCTTGACATCTATGCCCAAGGAAGATGATCAAAGTTGAGAGCTCATCAAATACATAAGATAATTGAACAAATGGCAAAAGAAGAAGGAGAGTTATGTAAAAGGAAGAACATAGAAGAATATAATTGGGATCAAAACCTTCATAAAAAGGAGGTTCATATTTATGATCAAGAAGAAGTAGCCCTTAATGAGTTGATTTCACACAAAACCTTGCCAGTACAAAAGTCTATCATTAAAATTGAAACAAGGAAGTATAGATGTCAGAGTTGATGGATGAAAAAGTTACAACCAACTTGAAAATCATAGAGAAGAAGCTCAACCAAATAGGATCAAGTGTTTAAAATAACAAGAGGAAAAACAACAAGAAAACAAGCAAGGACACTTATTAGTAAAAAGAGAAAGAAGCTATAGTAGAAGAGGTTATGGACTCAAACTTAGAGGATGAGGATGGATGTAATATTTATCAATATGAACATCCAAAGGGCTATTGCCCAGTTATGTTACATCTACAAGAGTTTGGAACTTTTTATTTGAATCACAAGTTCATGGAAAAGAAAATGCTTGAGGGATTACCTTATTCACAAGACAATTATAGATAGTCCTACAATCCACAGTACTATCCAAGCGGGACTTGTTCTCAACCTCAAGACTACTATCAACAATAATGGAAAAACCCATAATAATGGGGAATGCCATCACCAAACTAGCAATATCCCTATTTCTAGTCAAACCCTTATAGATACTATGTTCAACAACCTGTTTCTTCCAATGGTTTCAATACCCATGCCTCAACTTACTACTACTACTACCCTACTGAATACCATCATTTTGAAACATCTCTTGTGGAATCTCCATCCCATGTCTCTCATCATTCATTACATTTTCAATACTCATACTTCCCTTCAACATATGCCATAACCAATAATGCAAGAAGAGGTGGTATCACAACCTCAACAAATGAATGTAACTTGTGCTATGAACATACAAAGGGATAATAGTGCTAGTAGCCCTTAATAAAAGCCTTGGAAATGTTCTTTCTTTAGGATAGTTTCCACATGTGTGAGTAAAACAAGTAGATCTAATAGCTTATCAGAACTAGCATAAGGACAACATGGTGCAACCCCCTCCCTCACAAAAAATAATATCTCCTAATCCTACACAAAAGCCAACAATCATCACCACTCTACCACAAAACATAAAAGTTGAACATGGCACTATGGAGAGACAGAAAATTCCATGCATTACTAATAATGATAAAGGGTGCAATTATGAGAAGAAAGTTCAAAATGTTAACACAATCCTTATACCAACCTACAACAAACTTGAGGAACAAGTGTATGTGCAAAAACATGTTTACACAACAGTCGCTAAATTAAAAGACACCTAGTGGCTAGGGAATGAGAATACCAAATTGTCTAAAAGATCCATGGAAGCATCTAACATACTTATCACTCTTGTCCTAAGAAAATGAACCAAATAGAGAACCTAGAGAATAATATCTTACATCCTAATCATACACTAAAAGAAAGTGATGACCAAGAAGACCCAAAAATTGAAATAGAACATAAAAAAGAAAAAATATTTGGACCCTCTCAAATAGAAATACCTTCTAATTCAACCATATGTATGCTTTCAAATGATCAAAACCTCATTATCATCTATATGAAATGGGTTAAAAAGTGATAACATAAATCATGAAAGATGATAAACAAGAAACTTATGGTGTATAACCAAGGGAATGTGTAGCTCATTTTCCAAATACTTACCCATGAGTTTAGTTGTAAGGGAGGTATCCCATTTGGAATAAGCACTCATAAGTGCATTTTTACTTTAGTTTTATAATTTTTTTGTCATTTTCCTATTTCTTCAAAATTTTTCAATTCTTATTATATTTATTATTTCCTGTCATTTTTCATTTTCTTTATAATTTTATTTTTTCTTGAGTCATTTTCTTTATGTTTTATGAACATTGACTATGTTTTTGTTAATAATTTTTCTAGCTATGATGCAAAAGTCAACACCATGTGTTAGGTCTTTCTCCCATGCTATTAAGATGATTAGGTAAATAATTGTGTAAAGTAGTGAAACCACATCATCCATCCTTCTAGTTTCTGTAAATAAGAGGTCTTTATGATAAAAGAAATATGGTTATTTTTACATGTAATTAAAATTAACTAATGATAATTATGGCTTGAAGAAAGGGAGAAAGACCAATTGGGAATGGAAAAGGATGTGGCCCAAAGTGGTTTTGTTGGATTCTTTTGTCAACTTCATTCTTGAGTTATATGGCTTCTCATAAAATGTATCATCACTCCTCCTATAGACTATAAAATGAATTATGTCTTTGTAATGTGTAGTTTGCTTTTAAAAAACAAAGAAAGAAAAAAAGAAAAGAGAAGAAAAAATGGAAATAAACACACCTCTCTAAAAATCTCTTAAGATACAAGCATTGGTTATGGTGCTAGAAAGACATGTTATCCATGCCTGAAGGCATACTCATAACTAAGGTCCAGATTTCTTCCTCAATAATCTCTAAAACTACTTGCTTCTTCTCTTTTCTTCTTTTTCTAGAATAATGTCTATTCTCTATGGCTGTTATGGACTCATGATGGTAATCAAGTAAGGGTACATCAATGTGAGATCACTATTAATAGTATTCACTTGGTTTGAAACTTGGATGAATAAGTATAATGGTCATCTTAATCACAATTGACATAGGAATATATTATACACATGGTCAAGTGTCTTGCATCCCAATCTCCTCTCATCTCATTAGTCACCTTACTACTACATGCAATTATGTGCTTAATAATTTTGTATAGTATAGTGTAGGATCATAACCATGGCGATTGTGTATTGTTTAGAATAAAGGCATGGTCTATATTTAACTTCTAATGTGCCCATAGACATCTATAGAAGTGGGTATGTGAGGGCATTATGAAAAGATCCTGCTTTAGGAAGGATCCACTTACATTACTTTTGTTAATCATGGCTCTGAACCAAAATCTCACATTGTCAAGGACATCACAGGGAAACGTCTCTAAATTTATTGGTGATTTTGGGATTACTTTTCATCAATTTTGATGAACTATCATTCAAATTCAATATTTCTTGGCCATAATAAAATCTCATGATTTTCAAAATTTCAATTCATTTGCAATATCTTGCAAACTAGACCTTTGATTTCAATTTCTGAAAAAATTATGAGCTTCTAGAGTTGAGCTCATTTATCATGGGCGCTAAGGATGTGATTTTTAAAATTTTTATAACACCCTATTTTTGAACATTATGGGAATAGTAAAAGTTATTAAAATGACTTGAACAACTTGACCATTTTAGTTACCTTAGAGCCTTGCAAAACATTATTGTCTAATTACCTTGAGCCTAAATGCTAAATTTTTTCAAATTTTGATACAAGGATTAAGAAAGGATTAATCATTAAAGAAAAATTGCCAAAAATAATGTTGATACTTTAGTGATTTTAGATGATGCTAAAACGAATGCCTAATGTTGAAGGTCTTTTATAAGGCAAGGAAAAGAGGCCAAGACAAGGATAGTGGAGGATATGCCCATGGACAAATAACATATACAATAATTAAAGCTTAAACATCACATGTTTGTTGAAACAATAAGATGATGAGGGGAAATTTCAATCATCCTGCAAAAAGTTTCGTATAAAAGAGAAGAACTAACATAAGAACTGAGGTTGAAAAAACTAGCACCACTAGTGATAACTTGAAGATTCATCATCAATAAATTTTTTAGAAATTTTGTAATTTTTTAAATTATGGTATCTGTCTAGTCTCTTTATCATTTTATAATACAACCACTTGAATAAAATTTTATAATGTTGCACTTAAATTTTGTAATGGTTACTAATCTAGTCTTGGTTACCCTACAGTTTTTGTAATGGAACTTCATCCACTTATATGTAAAAATTTAGGATGAGTTTTAGTTAGTCATGGGGGGTATGATGAAGTCCAAGTCGATCAGCGACATTAACGCATACCCATCAGCATATGCTTGTCAACGTAGCTAGTTGATACATATGTGTTGAAGCTAAGTCACCCAAAGCCTATACAGATGTAAGCACCCACCACATATTTACTACCATTTGATCAATAGTATAGGTGATCTCTTGCAATTTTTCTTCATAATCTTACTAAATAGTTAGTAAGTGCCCACAATGTGGATTTGAGTTAATTATATGATGTTTTATTTAAATGTCATTGTACCTAGACACATTCCATGAATAGTAATAAGATCAAGATTAATTCATATTCATTGTAGTACTTTCATTCAAAATAGATTTAATTTTAATTCAATTTACTTCCATTTACTTAGTTAATATTTATATTTTTATGCACATTAATCAATTGGTAGAATGAGCATGACTAGTTTTGAGCATAGACACATATTCATTTGGTAATCTTAGTAGCGTTATTACTTGGTTTGCCCAATAGCATAACACTTGGTAATTCTAGCAATGGGTACATAAGTTCAGGACATGTACAGTAAGCTATGAATAGACACTCATTGTTCTTAGGAAAGTTTAGGATTTTTCTTCTTGTTATTCATAGATTAATTAAATAATCAACTTTCATATTATTATTTAGTTAGTTTAAGGTCCCAATAACATCATAATCATATGCCTCACTTTGGACTCAACCATATGAGATAAAGAAACTCAGTAATCAACACTTAATAATCTACATACCACCCTAGTCTCATCTATGGAATTTGATTGAATTACATGTTAATGCTTGCAATTTATATGGTTGGGGATAGGAGACACTTGGCACTCATCAATGATTTATAGTTGCTAGAAAATATGTCAGGTTGTGTGAGTCATGCCTTATGAGTAATCCTTCATAAAGGTTGTGGGAATCTACATTCATATGTTTTGCATATAGTATTATGAATATATTTGTAAGAGTGAGAGAAGTTTATAAGGGCTCATAAGCTTGATATCAGAGAGTAAGGTTCTTCATCTTTTAAAATGTTACCACAGAGAGTTAGTATTAAGTGTGGGTAGATAAAAATTTTTGTAAATTCCATAGATGCCATCGAAATTTTACAAAGATTGAAAAAAAGATTGGATGCATTTGAACTTATCTATCAGTAATAACAAGAACATCATGAAATCACAATTGAAGGAATAAGCAACAATATGAGAGAAGAGGTAGAGGAAACTATGAAGGATGAAGAATACTTGGATAATCATAAGAAAAGATTACTAAATATGCTCTCACAAATTGAAAAATCAGTATATTTTAATAATTCTTGTTTTGATGATAAGAGGAACCTAAATAGTTTAGTAGATTGGATTCAATTAATGGAAGCTTATTTTAAACTAGAGGCCATTGAAGATGCTTCCTTATGAGATTAGTTGTAACTTGATGGAAAAAGGTATAAAATAAGAGAAAAGGAAAGGAAAATTAAAAATCCAAAGTTGGGAGAAGATCATAAGTAATTTTAAGGAGAATTTTATACCTGTGAACTATAGAAGGGACACCTATTTGCAACTTCAAGGTTTGTAGCAAGGTAAGAAGTCTATTAAAGATTATATAGAAGAATTTTGTAGGCTTATACTTTGTGTAGAAATTATGGATGATACAGAGGATCAAATCACTAGATATTTTGGTGGGCTATAAATGACCATAGAAGATGAAATGGCCCTAGAAAATCCTCTTATAATTAAGAAGGCATACTAGTTTACTTTGAAGGATGAAAAAAAAATTGTAGATGAGAAATAAATGGATTTTTAACCCTCAATGTGGTAGATGTGGTTTCCACTCTCTTGGAGGAAACATTAATTTATGAGGAGGTGGTAGAAATTATAGGTTAGATGAAAGAAGAGGATTCCATAACTAAAATAAAGAAAGAAATACATAGATGAGAAGTGTTAACCATATGCATCATTCTATGGAAGAGGAGGTAGAAATTATGATGCTAGTGAAAGCTCCCAAGGTGTGTTCTATGAAGTTTGTTACAAATGTAAAGAAGTTAGGCATAAGTCTAGTAATTTCCCAAGAAATGTTAGAAATTTACACATTTTTTATCTCTCAACCACAACTTGAAGATGTTAGAAGCTATCTTGGACTTGAAACCATGACATGAACACCTAAACTTATGTCATGGTAGAAAGAGGAAGGATCAATTTATGAGCTAAGAATCTAGATGCTGTTGAAACTAGTTTATCTAAAGGTTACAAAGAAAATTGAAGCTACATAGAGAAGGAACTTGCTCAAATGTCATGTCTAGTATAAGAATCATACAGTGCTTACAATAATAGATAATGTAAGTTTTGAAAATCATGTTTCAAGATTTATGATTAAGTAGTTACAACTACAAAAATGGAGGCATCCATAATATTATGCTATAAGTTGGTTGGATCAACAAACTAGTAGATCCATAATGGAGCAATGTTGGGTTGATTTTTAGATTAGTAACTTAAGAGATTGTGTTTTATGTGTTGTTGTGCCACTAGAAGCATATCATACAATCTTAAGAAAGTCCAATTGAATATGAAAATTCTATTTTTTCACAAAAGGATGGTTATTTTCATTTGTATTTCCATGGATTAGCACCATTTTAACACTATCCATTGAATTTTCAAAATTCATCAAAGTGCTAAAAAAGACCCCTCACTTTCATGTCACTCTTAGGACTAGAGATCCTCTTAGACCATCAGACAGTGAAAAGGACACTCACTTTCATGTCACTCTTTAGACTAGACAATAGCCAGATGTTAATATAGATTAAAAATTATCATTAACACGTGTTAACACTTGAGCTATTATACTTGGGGGCAAACAACCCTTCACTTTGATGTTACTCTTTAGACTAGGGATAAACCAGGATTGTCAAATAGTAAAAAGGACACAAAATATTTGGGGACCTCAAGCCACTCACATTTTACTTGGGGGCCCCAAGCCCCTCACTTTCATGTCACTCTTTAGGCTATAAATCATGCTAAACCAAGACCACAAATATTTTTGGGCTTTTTCCTATGTCAAAAAATTGTCCCTTACTTTTATGGGCTTTGAACTTGGGGGCCCTTAGACCCTTCCCTCCCTTGGAGGCCCTAGGCCTCCATCATTTCTTTCCTTTCCTTGGAGGCCCCAACCCCTCCACTCCCTTGGGGTTCCAAGCCCCCATCATTCATTTCCTTTCCTTGGGGGCCCCAGGCCCATCGAGTGTGTGTGACTCTTTAGGCTATAAATCCTATGAATGGGGAATACATGACACCTTTTAGAGAATAAAACTACCCATTGAAAATAGAAGACATTTTATCTTGAGGGTCCCAAGCCCCTCACTTATAACTTGGGGGTCTCAAGCCCCTTATAACTTAGGGCCCTCATAAACTTACTTAGAGGTCCCATAAACTTACTTCGGGGCCACCACCTGGGGGCTTTTTCTCCCTTATTTTTACCTCAGGTAAGTCACTTCATTCATCAACAAGGAATCAATGACCCAACCAAAAACAACATGATCCTAAGAAAAAGGAGACATTTTTATAAATTTTCAACTTATAGCTTTATTAAGTATCCAAAAAACAACCCAAAACAAGCCCCAAACTAACATATGAAAATACTTAAATTGCTTCCTTCATCCTCTACTTCCTATGATAGACTACCACATCATGGCTGCATACCTACACATCACTTAGACATACCTACATAGATGTACATCAATGTTAGACCTCCACAGACACACACCTACATTCATAGACCTCCTACGTGCAGAATGCTCTGCTCTATAAGAGGGGCCCTAGATTTGTTCCTATGAATATAATCTTATTATGTGATTTCAAAAGGTTCAGTTGGATATTTGAAATCTATGTTCATTGTTAATTTGAAATATTTAAAGCTAATTATTGATTTGGAATAATTCAAGGATCCCTATTTACAATTGAGAATAGCTGAAGTAGGATTTAAGATCCTTACCTATGATGTTCAGAATATGAAATGATAACATTGCAAGTAATGTAACTATTAATGATGTACACTAGGTTTGAGTATGGTAAGTTTACTATAGGTTATGTCAAGAAAATACCAATAGGAGATGTTCCTTATACAATTGGTAGAACTGTTTCTTTATATTATGATAGTGGAAATGTTGTTCTTAACAAAGGTTTATATGATATGATTTTAAAATATGTAATGCAAAAAGTTGAGGATTACAATGAAGTTGTGCTATAAGGTATATTCATTCGAGTGTATTTGGTAGGTATATAGGAAAAAAAGTTACAGTTACCCCTTAGCTCCAATGCATTTGATACCAAAATTTGGCAATTAATGAATGTTGGAATAGGTGGTGTTGAACCACAAGAAGTGAAAACTTTGGATATGAAGCGTCATTATCCTAAGCATGTACCTTCACACAAACATACGAGTACGAAAAGGCAACCATTCATTGTAGGTGATATAGATACTGTTCTAATAAATGATGTTCATGTGCCTTATTCAACTAGTTTCTTAGTGGTTAAGATAAGTGAAGATGTTGGTGCTAAGCTAGATCATGAAATTGAAGTATATTTCAGTGAAGATCACATGTTTGTAATACTAGAATTTGAATAAAGGAGAAATTGAATGTTGTTTAACTTTCTAGATTTTTTAGTAGTGGTTGCTTTTGAAAGTAAGATTTAAACTATTTACTTTCATGACTTTTCATAATTCGATGGTATTCTATTATTGAAATATTATGCTTTCCATGGGGATAAGTACATAAAACCTCTTATGAGGAACTATAGGCTTCATGAGTTAGTAGTGTATCAAGAAAAGAAATGGTTGTTCTTTCTAAGAGATTCATACACTCTGCTCCCTAGTAGTTTGGATACATTGGCTAAGACTTTATGTCTACACTTAGGTTCAAAACACTCTATTCCACATGACGAAGTACAAGTGTCAAATATTTAGAATCTTAGTGCACAATTGTTGGATTATATGAAACATGATATGCATCTATTAGATGGTTTTATGTTGAAGGCTTAAGATATTATTTTGATTTGGTATGAAGTGGATATCAAGCTTATGAGAATTTTTTGTATGAGCTATTATGATCCAAATAGTTGGCCTATCCATATACCAAGTAGGAAGGAAGATACATTTATCCAACAAGGGTACTATGATGGCCATGCTGATAAGTATAAGCCATATGAGAAAAATTTATACTACTACGATGTGATCTCCTTATATCCATATATCATGAAAACACTTCCTATATTGGGTGGTGTACCTATCTAGCATGGTAATTTGGAAGACCAAGAATTGTCCAGCTTGTATGAATTTATTGAGGCTTATGTAGTTTGTTCTCATACTAGTAATCGACCTTGCTTACCCTATAGGGATCATAATAATACTTTACTTTTCCCAACTGGTAAATTCGTAGCTGTGTATTTTAGCGAAGAATTGATTTATGCATATGACTTGGGTTACAATATTATACCACCAAGGGGCTACTTATTTGAAAAGAAGCCTAGTCCTTTTGATAGCTTTGTCTCATCACTCTTCGAGAAAAGACAAGAAGCTAAGAAGACTAGTAATGAAGCTATGGAATATGGGTACAAAATACTAATGAGCTTACTATATGCTAGATTTGGTATAAATACACTTAGTATTATAACAGAGGTATGCGATAAGGAAAGATATGACTATTTGACATAGTGGGACAATTTGATCATGGGGGACAAGCTAAGCGAGCATTACTATGTCATAAGTTACATTAGTAATACAAAACATGTTGATGACTTGGACTGGAATCCTCCTAAGATATTGACTATTCAATTGGCCATTGCTATTATAGCTTGTTCTCATATTCATATGTACAACTACATTTCTAGACCTAACTATTACTACACTAATATTGACTCAACAATTCTATGAAGTTCAAGATGAGCACTTTGTAAAGAAAGGTATCTTCTTAGCACCTAAGACTTGTACCTTAGTAATTGAAGATGCTAGTGAGATAATTAAGCACAAGGGTCTAGCTATAGGCTTGGTCAGTCTATCTCAAACTAAGTAGATCACTATGGAATCTAACTTCAAAATTAATTGGCATAAACATGGTCAAAAAGGATTTTTAAGTAAGCCTTGAAACCAAAGTAGGTATCAAAAGGGACCCAATCTATGATAATAACAATGTTTGGGTAGACACATAACCTAAGAATGTAATAGAATTTGATGAACAACATAGCACTATTCTCAAAATTGAATTTTAGTATCTTCAGGATGAATATGCTTTGCTTAAAAAGTTGTTTACCAAGAATGATCAAGAAAGTGCTTAGTGTATTGCTAGTAGGGAGTCATAAATTGCTAAATTATGTGAAGAAATTAAATTTTTGTTAGCTGCTAATTACAAGCACCCTACCAAGGCTAAGAAAAAGATGTTAAAGTTAGATGAAAAGAAGCCAAAGGCAAATGAAAAGAAGTAGAAGGCTAAGAAGCCCAAAGGTAAGAAGTGGAAGGATAAAAAACCCAAGGGTAAGAAGTGGAAGGCTAAGAAACCCAACGGTAAGAAGTTAAGGTAAATGAAACTAGCTAACCAACTAAGAGAGCTACCCTAGATGAATTAGTTGTGCTATGAAAACCAAGTACCCCAACTGACAGGCAAGAGGCATGTTTGGGGTGTAGCCTTAGCATAGCCTTAGGATAATGTCATTTTCCCTATGGAAAATGATCCTTTCCATGAAGCCACTCTAATAATTCTTTAGTAGTGCAAGCTATAGTTACAATTGAGATTATCCTAGAACTAAATGAAATTCATTCCACTTCTTAGCATGACACATCCCACCGTCCTCACCATCCTAGACTTTGTTGAATATTGTATTGACATATTCCTCATAGCAACTCATTGCATCATCTATCTTTTCATCCCATTTTGACTTGTCTTTTAAACTCAAATCCTTAAGCACCAAAGATATTAAAATAGTTCTAAGAGACTCATGATTTGGAATAGGATCATTCATGGTGTCAGAGTATGGTTCATTCAACAACTCTCCTATTGGAGGTTGAATCAAGGTCTTGTGAATAAATTCATTCATTATTCGAACTGGAGGATCCAAGTCCATAAATACTTCTGTATATATTTTTGGGACCTATGTTTCATAAACAGATGTTGTTATGAAATTATCATGTACCTTGTATACTTGTGCTTTCCATTTCATTTTTAAAGTCAATTGCTTCACCACTTTCATAGCTATAAAGGCATCCTTCTAATGAATAAAGTTTACATAGTTAGACACTTTAGTCTTTCGCTTGTCCCTATCCAATGTTGAAACTTTGAAAGTAACCCAATGCTTCTTGCACACCCTATCATAAATCCATATTTCAAATTTTTTACTATGCATATAATCCTACACAATAGTGAAGTATGGTATACTATAGAGGACAAGTTTATCCAAGGGCACACAAAATCAACTGATTAGGTTAATCAACTTCATTAGATTAGCTATGTTAGGATATTTATTTATCCATTCATGGCAAAGTTTAGTGATGTGAAAGTGAGCCTTAAACCTTAGTAATGAACCATAAACCTCATGAATATCACTAGTCATAGTCATAATTGTCTTATCATATATCAATGGCATAAAGAGTCATTTGATGAGGTTTCTTGTTGATGAGTCACGAGGTACCCCTACGCTCAACCATATGAATATAAGCATTAATGCACGATCCGATCGAACTCCAAAGATGGGCTAGTTGTGGTATTTAGATAGTTACACATTGATCGCAGTTCACTGTCTTCCTACCTACACTAGCATTTGCTTTGTCACATATGGTTTAGTCTAGAGTGAGGTGTATGATGTGGTCCTAAACTAGTGCTACTCGTAGAGACAATGGAAATAACCTTGTTTAAGCTAATAGGGAATGGGAGAAGAGAATCTAAGCTAGCCTAAGTGCAATGAGCATCCATCCTTAATCATCAGTACACATCTTAAACCTCATGTACTACTTATGGAATTACCAAACGCATGATACTTAAGCACTCCTAGATATAATATTGGGATACCAAGTAGTCACACTTAAATGCTTGTGATTAAGTCGTACTCATTCTCCATTTAATAACAAAGATAGGAAATGAAGGTAAAGAAATATTAATTAAGAAAAAATAAATAACAATAACAATTAAGTAATTAAAACTTAGTGAATGCTGCAATGATGAAGTAATCTCGATCTTTATTGCTGATCATGTGCATGTCCAAGTACGTCACACTCGAATAAAGGTTCCGTATAATTACAATCATCACACTATGAGCATGCACTGGGAAAAGGGTTGAGATGAACTAAAAATGAACAAAAAGACTCTACTTCTACACTTTGACTCCTCTTCCTATGCATCCAAAGGTGTATTTATAGGCTTACATAGGAGTCGCGATATCATGTATTTGATATCGTTAGCCAAGCCATGATATCGCATACCCAATATCATGAATCGAATATTGAAGCCTGACAATTCATGGTTCATAATACCCCCATGAATGAATGAAAACTCATCCTCAAGTTGAACAAAATGAGAACAAGTTTCATTGATTACATAGTGGATAGGTATGGGATTATTGACTAGCTAGAAATTTATTCATGCCACCATGGAGAGTTGAACACAACAAAATTGGGACACAGACATAGAATTACAAAACTTATTGAAACTCATGTGGTTCCTGGTGGCAGTGGTTCCCTCAAGGGTCTCTTCCCTTTGTATTATGCTCAAAGTTTTGGAAATTGATGGCTCTAAAGGAGTGCTTGGAGCTTTTTCTCTTTGGTTCGAGGATCCTATGCCATCCATGTTGATGCTCCAATGTTTGATGGAGTTGGCACCTTCCATGGACATGGCAGTTGTGGGAACATTTGGTTAGCCTTGACATACCAAGTTGCAAACAACCATTGTTCCTCTTCATAGGCTTTGGTTTTATCCTTGTATTCCTGGTAATCCGTAAGCTATCAAGCCAAGTATGCCATGACATCTTTTTATCCTTGGTAGCTGGTTTTAACCACCTCTAACTTAGAATTTTCCACTTCTAATTTCTACAGCATCTTCTTATGCTCAATAAATTCTATTTCATACTTCACGTAGGTGGTTGCTACCTACTTCTCTAGCTCTGTTGTCAAGTGACCTACTATGAACATGGCTAGGTTGGCATATTGTAGGTTTGCCAACTCCATGTACTTCATAAGATCTTGTATTTGCAGGTCCTGGCTTTTGAGTTCTACTTGGTTGGTGAATGCATAGGTATCCAATATGGCCTACCAATCAGTGTTTTGAGCACTGAGAATGTTGATATGGGCCTTGGCCATATGGATTTCTTTTTCTATTACTTGTTTATACATCCTTGCCTAATCCCTAAAGTGTTCCTTTAGCTTCTCATGTTGCTTGGTCTCATTTTGCCACATACTTATTTCAATTGCCATCTTTTGATGGATTGTGTGTACCTCCTCCATTGAAAGGGTTCAATTTTCTTTGGCTAAGCAATTCATGTCTTGGTTGACCCTGAATAATTATTCTCATAACTACTAGAATTTTTCTTCGAGAATATTACTTTGTTTTTCTACAATGGTCAACTGGAGATTGTCAACAACAAGTTGTTTATTCTACTCATGTAAGGCCTTGAATGCTTTGGCATGTGCATACATTTGAGCTTGTGCCTTGGAAGCATCCCAATTGGCCTTCTCTTTCTCCTCCATTACTCTTTTATTTTCTGCCAAAAATTTATTGAGTTGCTTTATTCAGAAGGACTCTACCTAATCTGTGAAAATGAATTGAGATGGGTCCCACTGTGTAGCTTGTAGGTTGATGAGCTTCTCTTGGAGTCTTTCCAACTCTTCCTCTGTATGCTCGGCCTTGATCTGTACCATAACCAACTTCCCTTTTGTGGAGATAAGGTTTGATTGAGTTATTGTGATATTTTGAGGAATGTCAAATAAGGATGTCATCACTTGTCCTATTTGCAGCAATCAATCAAGATCATTCTCATGCTCTGTAGGAGTCATCAAGGGACCAACCAAATTTTGAGCATTGTGTGCTCCTGTAAAGTATGCCGGTGGCACAACAGGAACATTGAATGATTTTTTATGTGGTCCATGATCACTTCTGCAACTCCTACTACATCTTGGTGCTACATGACCACTATTGTGGACCCTTAACTAGTTTCTAATTGCACCTAAAAGGATGCAGTATTCCTTGAGATCTATTGTGATCAATGTAATGTCCCTCCTCCTATTTGAATTGATACCTCACCTTGTGTGCGATCAATTAAGACCATGGATCATATGGCATCGTCTATGACCCTGAAGAGATTGGTCTCATCATGGCTTCCCCAACTGACCATCTTAGTGATGGCCCTAAGATGGCTCATTGACAGTCGATAATCTTGAAACGATAGTGGTGGTTGGTCTTGCTGGCCTATGTTGGGCCCTACTTCCTATTGTTGACTGGGCCTTGTGCTTAGAAGTTGGCTAGGCCTTGTAGTTTGAGGTGTAGTGGATCCCACCATCTATTCTTTTTTAGGCTCCAATGTCTTACCAGTGATTTTTCTTGGGGCTGGTGGCTTCAGTAATTTAGCAAATGAAGCATTTTGTGCCCTTCTAGGGACATCATTGGTGTACCCTAGAATTCCAGCATGTCAACATAGCTTCCTAATGAGATAGGGGAAGGAAAATGTGAACTTCCCCATCTTATGTTCTTCAAACCACCTTAAAATATTTGTAAGATATAGATGGGGTAGGTTGGCATTAACCTTGCCCATCAATATAGCACTTCATCTAGCTACATACGTGGAGATTCTATTTAATCCTTTTGTGGGGAAGATCTGATAAGTGTCGATCTTGAAATAGATCCTTTCTTCCAGTGTTAGCTCTCCATACACTTTGTCTTCCTTGCCACATGCCCTTTTCAACCAGATCTTCTGTGCATTAGCATCGGAGCGAGTGGGTAGGTAAGAAACTTTTGGCCCTATATTCTAAAGATTTAACACTTCCAAAATGGCTTTAATAGAGAAATCCATAGAAACACCACTAATATCAACAGTGGTGCCTTATTCTTTATTGTGCAAAAATTGGTACGTCTCTCCCAGGTACTAGGCACCACTTTCAAAGAGAATAGGCCATAATGGGAACCCTTTGAGTTGGTCCCTGACTGCCTTAGGAGAAAACTTAGTGAAAGGTCCAAAGTTGAGTTCCACAGTCACGGCTATTAACGTGGACCTTTCATGAATTTCCTGAACACATTCTGGGGACAACGTAAGATGTTGTCCCTATTTAGGTTCTCCACTAGCTCCTCCTTTAGCTTGTCTTGATTGCACAGTAATAGGAGGCTCTTGATGGATGTTGAATGATTGTGCCTCCTATTCTATACATTCCTCAAGAGACGCCTAGCATCTACCTCTTCTTGGTCATTTGGATGCACCTTGAGAGGGTCCTCTTTAGGGGCTATCTATAATCACATAAAGATCAATTGTTAGTAAGGTTATTAAAAGAAGTTCAATTATTTCATACCTTACTCATTACCTTTAATAAATGTTGAATTCTTTGCTTAGTGTGATTTTAGAGTTAGAAATTTTTTCAAGGAAGTTGCCCTAAAAGTTTAATGTCGGACCTAATTTGTTTAGGTGACACATAAAAGGACATGTAATGGTTTTGAGGAACATTTGATAAAATGATGAAAAAGGAAAGAATATATTTGGCAATGAAGTACTTGGAGGGTATAAAATGATGTGATGATGATGTGCAATGAGTGTAAATTACAAAGGTTATGCAAGTGGGTCCTCCCAAAAGTAGGTTCCTACCTATGATGCCCTTACGTAACCATGCCTGAAAATATCTGTAGGTACTAAAAGGTTTAAATATAATCCCCACCAGTTGCACAAAACACACACATGTAGATACCACCGTGATGAGATATGAATTCAATGCTACACAAGACATGATTCATAAATACATGAACAATGAGATGAGGTGAATTGTAGAAGGGATTGCAGAGATTGGAACATGAGATAACTAACCTAAGGCACAATGAATCTTGAGTGTAGGACATGATTAATGTGTCATTAGCCCATCGCTCTAAAATCAAGACCAAGTCCATTCCCTCGATCAATGACATCACATTGCTTCATCCAATGATGGACCACCATAAGAGCATCATGATAGCAAGGCATATGATCACTTGGAATTTTGTGCAAGGGAGGAGTGATTTGGAATTTCTTTGCAGCATACTTTTTGCTTAGCTTCTTTGGCAAACTCTCTTTTCTCTTTTTTTTGATGTGTAATCTAGAGAAGCCGCCTACCTTCAGGCATGGGTTCATCTCTTTCCAGTGGGACCCCCTAGAATAGCATTGGATTTCTTTATTAAGTGCCTTTATTGCTCTTACTACCATTGTCGTTAGATCTACAAGGATCTTCATACAACCAAGTTACATGATAACTCCTACAAATGTCACCAAAGAGAATCCACAAGTCCCCTTGACATCACACCTTGGCCATTCCTTCTTAGTCCATCATTTTTCACTCTGGGCATAATGAGCACAAAATTAATTTTAAGTTTTCATGATGACAAGAATATTATCATACCCAGAGTAGAACCTCTTATTAATAAAATGGGTGGATGGATGTTGTGGGCTCACTATCCAAATAATTAGTCACTTGAGACTTGATAGCATAGAACAACACCTCAACCAATGGGTCACATGAGTATTTTATTTACTGATGAGATTACCTTGAAAAAGATAAAATAATAAAATAATAAATAAAAAGATAAAACAACAAATTGAAAGATGAAAAACTGGAAAACTGGAAAACTAAAAATTGTAAAATTAAAGAAAAGGAAAAATATTTATTAATTCTGCTTGTTAGAATGGAGGATATCTGCCATAACTAAACTTTTGATCATGGTAGGAATTAATAAATGGAAAGTGTGGATCCATGCATGTTGGAAATGTTGGGGATCGATCATATCCAAACCATCGGGTGTCTTTTGAGGCGATGGTAGGAATATACCCAAATTGGGGTTCAAACAGTTGATTATAGTAAGCATAGTGGGGTAGATTATAAGATGTGATCATGTGATAAGGAGTTGACCAACTACGACACCCATGATTATAAGATGGTATGCAAGGATTAATATGTCTCCCTACGTGGTTATATTCATTGGGTCACATAGTTGTTGGAGTGTTGATTGGTGGCCTGGATAAGGTAACAGGAGGCATTGAGTTCGAGGATAAAGATACATCATAGAATTTGTCTTGTGCTGAGTTGGAGGATGTAGTGGTTTCAGAATCATGCTATTTCTTTCTACGACCATGCCTAAACAAAGAATTCTTTTGAATACCTTCACTACTATTGACAGTAGAAGCACAAGTAATGTTTGTGGGTTGGTGTTTTCATGCAAAACCTTCTAGTACAATTGGTGGTGATGTAGAAGGAGGTGAAGGATGGGAATATTGAGGTTGAGGAAAAGTGTAAGGCACATAAGGTGGTGATCTTTTTGGAGAGGACATGGGTGGATAGTACTCAGGATAATGATAACGATGAGGTGAAATAGAAGATGTTGATCTAGTTGGAGAAATAGGGTGTTGCACATAATAAGCATTTGGCATTGGGACATACAAAGGGTATGGTCTAGTTGGTGGTGGTTTCTCCCATGACTAGGGTTTTTGCCACTACAATTGAACCCAATATTTCTATCCGAAATCTGGATGTAGCATTCCTTCCCAATGCTCATGTAAATGTGACAAGATTGGGCATTGGCCTTTGGGGTGATCGTACAGACAAACATTATATTGATACGTATGATTGGTAGTTGAGCTCCTATTCTTATTGTCTTCAACCCTTCGTTCTAATTATTGAGTGGTGTCCTATCCTATTTCTTGATTTGGCATAGTTCTATTTCTACTAATGTTAGCATGTTCTCCATATTTTTTATGTACCCATTTCATCATCTTATTAATCTTTGCCCCAATTTTATCTAGTAATTGTAGTATTGACAAAGATGATTCCACCTCCTTGAGGTGAGTTGATTTCTCCTCTTCATGATCATGGACCTTTGCTAATTCAAGATTTTGGTCCTGTTGAGAGCTTTCTCCTTCTTCTTTTGCTACATACTTAATAAGCTTTTGAAATTGATGGGTTCATAGCTCATACAGTTGACCTAGGGAATACATCCCTAGGGTCTCCATTGTTTTGTTATAGAGCCCATCCATGATGTGATATAGTAGCCTTTCCTTGGAGAATCCATGGCCTAGGCAATTGTTTAACAATGCATAATATCTTTCTAAGGCCATGTCCAAGGGTTCATGTTGTGCTTGTTTCCATTCTTGGATTTGTTTCCTCAAGGCTAACACTCTTGCATAGGTTTGATATCTTTCATTGAAGAGTTCTACCATTGTTGGCCAACGTCGAATTGATTTTGGTCTTAAGGACCTGTACCATACTTTTTCTTGGTCAAAAAGTGTTGTAGGAAAGATCTTAAGCTTTTTCCACCCATTATCAATATTTTTCCATACACAGGCATCATGGAAGGCTTGTAAATGATGTTGTAGATCTAAATCATAGCCTCCTGAAAACTTGGGAAAGTTGTTTAAATCAAGCCTCGCTAGATGGCTTTCCTTATGATGTTTGCCGGATATTCGAATAACCTCTTGTATATGCATTAGGCTCTTAGTGGGCAATAGGGGTTCATCGTCACTAAGTAAGTTATGAATTTGTGAGTTGGGAAAATGTTGTCTTTGTTCATGTACATAGGAGACCCCTACATAAGATTGAGTACTCCCAACTTCGTCTTCATCATCATATAATTCATTGGTTCTCCAATGAATTACCTTACTAGTTGTTGCATTATCATAGTCATGTGAGAGAGACATTGTTGTGAATTTGTGTGTGATTTATTTGCAATTACTTCTTTCTAAAAGATGTATTGTCAAGGCTTCATTACAATGATCTTGGATGATGTAACTAATCTAAATAACTAGCACTATCCCTAGGAACGGCGCGCCAATGATGAGTGGCGAGGTACCCCTACACTCAACCATATGAATATGAGCATTCATGTATGATCCAGTTGAACTCCATAGATGGGCTAGTTGTGGTATTTAGATAGTTACATGTTGATCGCAATTTTTTGTCTTCCCACTTAGACTAGTATTTTCTTTGTCACGTATGGTTTAGTCCAAAGTGAGGTGTATGATGTGGTCCTAAATTAGTGCTACTCCTAGAGACAATGAAATTAACCTTATTTAAGCTAATAGGGAATGGGAGAAGAGAATCTAAGATGGCCTAAGTGTGATAAGCATCCATCATTAATCGTCTGTACACATCTTGGACCTCATGTACTACTTCTGGGATTACCAAGTGCATGTTACTTAAGCACTCCTAGATACGCTACTGGGATGCCAAGTAGTCACACTTCAATGCTTGTGATTAAGTTGTACTCATTCTGCATTGAATAACAAGGATATGAAATGAAGGTAAAGAAATATTAATTAAGAAAATAATAAATAACAATAACAATTAAGCAATTAAAACTAAGCGAATGCTACAATGATGAAGTAATCTCGATCTTATTGCCGATCATGCACCTGTCCAAGTACATCAGACTCGAATAAAGGTTCCATACAATTATAATCATTACAATGTGGGCATGCACTAGGGAAAGGGTTGAGATGAACTAAAAATGAACAAAAGGACTCTACTTCTATACTTACTCTAACTTCTCTTCCTATGTGTCCAAAGGTGTATTTATAGGCTTACACAGGAGTCGCAATATCATGTATCTAATATCATTAGCTAGGTCGCGATATCGTGTACCCAATATCGTGGATCCAATATTGGAGCCTGATAATTCATGGTTCATCATTTTTTAACCAAGGTTTTATGATATCATACTTTGGATTATCCAATCTTGAATGAAAGAACTCCAAAATTTCATCTTTCAAACACGAATACAAATCTTGGATTTTCATTTTAGAAGATGAAAGAAGATTTGTTTGCTTACCTAGTTTAACATTAAGAAAAAGATAACTCATGATTTGATAAGCACTCACAAATGCATCTTGTGTCAATGGAACCCTGTTCAAACCTAGAGTTCTTTCACTATTAATAACTCTATCATTAGATAGAAACTTTGTTACAAATTGAAATGGATCACTAGCTTGTTATGCTAAGTTAATTAATTTCTTGTCAAAATTACTAACATCTGCAAACTTCTTCATCTACTAGTCATAAGATTTTTTTAATGTTGAAAATTTCCTAAACTTAAAGACTCCTACACATGCTAAATGCATTCTTCAATCATACTCTTCATGCATGCTTAGTTCTAGTGCTTTAGTGGTAGCAAATAAAATCAAACCTCTAGCCAAATCATGCTCATGAAAATGCAATACACTTGCATGGTAGATTCTACCATGGAAGTCCATGAACATTGGTAGATAAAATTGATAACCAGTGTATGCAATCAAAAGATTTAATACAAATTCTTCATACCTAGCTCATTACACTTGCATAACTAAATCACTTAACAAATTGTTACAACTATGCACATCCCTCACAACTTCATTAGTGATGTCACATGACCTCAATAGGTCTAATGCATCTTGTAGATTCACCTTCGCTAAACATCAATTCATAAGAATACCCACCTCTTCTAAGGTATCATGATGGTCCAAAATGTATAACAATACTTTCTTGTTTATCTCAAAGACTTGAGATTGAAGTGTATTCAACACATTGCACATATGAATTGGATTATTCAACTGAATATAGAAATGGTTATAGTCATGAGAAGTTAATAGACAAAAATTATTATAGATATCTCTTGTTAGTCTTCATAAGTATCCACCTTGAATATCAACAAACATTAAAGGTGAATCTGCCTTAGATGTCCAATATAATGGCTTGTAAACCATGGAAATATTGAGTCTAATTGGAAGGAGACTTATGTCAAAATTGCATATAGCAAAACATTTTTGGGCACTATACCCCTTCTTCTTATATACTTGTAATTCCTCTATATAGCTAGCTCCACTTTTCAAAATACTTAGATTTTTTTCAAGTAAGAACTCAACCAAGTCAACCCTAATAACATAATCTCTCATTGTAACTTTTCTTTGGTTGAAAGATAACTTGTAAGCTTTCTTACATGTTGCATTCTTAATTCCAACTTGAACTTGTACAATGATATCAGGCTATTCAATCAAAGTAGATACCCCTAACAAAGGGTAAATCCTATACATGATTGAACATTGACCCTAGTACATGAATAATTATAGCCTCGAGTGTATATTGACCAAACACATTTAGATAAGTTAAATGATTTTTGGATAGGCCACACTTCTTCTACTTTAGATAATTCTTATCAGAAATATCATTTTGACTAATTAATAGTTTCATCAATGTCATAGAACGTTTATACATACTACTCTCATGATAATTCATTTTATGATCTTCAATTTTCATCTATAAAGAGTACAACTCATCCTTATAAGAATCTTGAAATTTGGATTTCAAATCCTTCAACAACTTTATAACAACATTATAATAGAGATGAACAATAGACTACTTCTCACTATAGATAGATTTTTCATCAAGAATTTTGTAGAAATGGTTCTAGAACAATGTAAGTTTTTCATCATTATAAGTAACATATGAAGATTTTGCTCGTAGTAATGCATAAGAATAAGATGGTAGTAATGCAGAATAATAAGATGGTAGTAACACATAAGGAAAAGATGTTACTCGTAGTCATGCATAAGAAAAGGATTGAGCTCATAGGAACATATGTGTATTTAGAGCCACTCCTAGCAATTTTATTTGAAGTATAATCATGATTTATTTTTTGTAATTTTTTTATAAGGGATAGTTAATTGGTGGGGAGCTACTTGAGGTCTCCCTAGTTGACTATGGTCATAATGTGATGACCATAGGAGGTTAAATAGAATTGGATTATTCTATTTGTTTTCCCTAAAGATCTCCTTTCTCTTAGGATCATGTTGTTGCTGGTTGGATCATTGATTCCTCACTGATGAATGAAGAAAAATTCCCCCTTCAAGGTAGTTTCCATTCCATTCCCTTTCATTCCATTCAAACTAGTTAATTCTAAGTTGATCATCCCTACATGGAAAGGGAACCCTTGCTGCTTTATTACAAGTGATAAAAACTCCCCCAAGCTTAAGGGGATATGGTGCCCCCAAGTTGAAGGTTTTATATGCTACTATGGGACCCCCAATTTTAAGGTTTTATGTGTCCCTCTAGGATGTGAAAAATTATCATGTTATAATCATCTATATAATAAGAAAAATCTTTGGGTGTGAAAATCCTAGATAGCAAACAATGAATAAGTCACCTTATTGGTGGGGTGAGGTGTCATTATTTATGGCCCACTCATGGTGTGGTAAGATGATTCAACCCTTTTGGTCAAAGACTAATGAGCTAATGTTTGATTAATGACATAAATTTTGTTGCCTTATCCAAGATTGTGAGATCCTCACTCTCTAATCAACCAACTCACCTTGAAATTTGGGGCCCATTGTAGAGAGGCCAAATTATTGGGATTCTTGAGTCAGTTGTGGTTGACTATGAGGTTATTGGGGCATTTATAATTCCTATCATGTCTAGCAAGCATGATTGCCATGTTTGACATTCCTAGATGGCAAGATTTAAATCCTAAAGAGTGACATAAAAGAGAGGGGCATGCTAGTATCACAGCAAGAAAGTGGATGGTGCTAGGTGCCTTTGGGACTCTCTTTGTTAGGCTTTATGAAAGGACTCACCTATGTATTTGAGCTTAGGGTATACACGACACTACAATAGTTCTTAGCTTGCTTTTGGTAGTTTGTACATGAGGACCCTAACATCTAACGACTCTAATGTTACTTGCTTCTATAGCTTTCAATTGCTAGATCTATAAGATTTCCAATGTGGACATGGTGGAGGTGGCACACTCCCATTGTAGCTTTAGGGGTGGTGTCGAAGTAGCTCCCACTATATGCAAGATGGTAGCACCCTCCCACTACTACTTTGGGTGATTTTTCTATCAGATAGCTCCCTCACACCTACAAGTAGCATGACAATAGCTTTTGGAGTTTTGTCACTATGTCTCCCTCTTTTGATGGAGGTAGCATCCTCCCACTACAAGTTTGAGTGATGTCACTATGACTCATAAAAGTGAGGGGCATTTCTTGGTCCCCTAAGTAAAATGTGACTGACCTAGGACCCCCAAGTATTTTGTGTCCTTTTCACTATTTGACAATCTTGGAGGGTCTCTAGTCTAAAGAGTAACATCAAAGTAAGGGGCCTTCCCCC